>PVQA01000390.1:0-39144 GCA_002980515.1 Fusarium burgessii
ATCGCAGGTGGGGCGGTGTGGAGGGGTGGGCGGAGTGGTGGTCAGATACGTTAGCATTCGGATTTCAGCAACGGTTCATTGGGATGCAGTAACACATATTAGGCTACATTTCTGTGGTATGCCATTGTGTATCATGCCCGAAAGTATCCAAGTTCAATACATGCCTTAAAGTCATTATGGTCCTCACCATTTGTTGGTGATGCAGTTGGGTTCATTGGAATGCAGACTGCATATGCATGAACCCGTAAAAGATGGCGTTTCGTCTGCGACCTCGCGACCAAGATCCATGAACGATAATGCACAATTCAACGTGCCATATCCCTTCCTTCGTCAACACCTCACATCTTTCAGCCGCTACTGTTACCAATCCCGGGACCATTCATCATACAATGCTTACAAGCAATCTATAGTCCCCTTTCTCCGTGCATAAAGGTAACCTGACTTTGAGAGTTTTCAGACAGAAAATGGGGGATCCACGGTGAAGGTCAGCCAGATATTCATTTAGAAGTGCTAAATGGCGACCTCGACATGGTAAATCATGGCGACGCAGCATCAAAATCTATGCAAAATTATGAGCACCTCTACAGTATATCAGTACTACCATTAACGGTATCATTAGCCACAAAACACACCAACCATCAAGGTCTACTCAAACAAAGTCCCCTCAGTTCCACCGCCACCAGATCACAGCACATCCCGTTCAGCATCAGCCCAATTGCATTCCCAAACTCTCATCAAGATCCGCAATTGAGTAGCAGCCGCCGTCGTAAGAGCACTACGGTCCCTCGCAAACGCAGCTTACTGTAGGGGTCACGGAAGCTAATCCTCATCGAATCGTTCAAAGTTCTCAGGTGATTTCGAGCTCTTCTTGATGGTGCCGGATGTTCTCAGCGCAGACATCTCTTCTACGTTTGCGGTCGTCTTTTGAGTTTTTGGTCATAGGCATGGGACTCGCTGAGCACGGCGGTATCGCTGACTATGGCGCTAACCGCGATAAGTTTGCTGGCGTAGTCAGGAAGCTTGATAGCGACCGTTTCAAGCCCTCACTCTTCTTCTATAAAGGAGTCTCGGCTCGAAGTTGGAACCGCCCTCCTCTTCGGTTAGTAAGTCGTTTCGTGATGGTTTATCGTGCAATAATGGCTAAAGGAATTATTTCTCGCATGCTGTTGCTGTAAGCTACAAGGCCACCTTTCATCAGAATTGTCTTACAGTAATGCTGAACCAAGTCATAGTCGAGCGAAGATCTTGAGGGTAAAGAAAAAGAGAATGATACACGGTAATTAGCCATCAAAAACCCTTTTGCACCTAACCTCTGATCTGCCGGTCCCTGGGCTTGACTGTTTGTTTGTTTGTTTGTTTGTGCTCGCGATAACACAAGATCACCAAGGCCAAAGTTGCACTCATAACATGACTTTGCTTTCTCTCCAAAAGATCATGATCAACGTTTGTTTCAGCAAATGCATCACATATGTTCACTTCCAAAGAGACTTGTTTTTCTTCACAACGGAAAGGCGCAGGCGCAGGCTACTTGCATTAATATATATACATAGCCACTCATAAATCCCCACGCTTGAGCAGGGTTGGTAACCCTTTATTTTCTTACATGAAAGAGACAAAGAAAAGAAAATTGACCATCTTTACATTATGCACTCTGTTGTACTCGCGCACACAAGGGCAAGTTCCCATCCAATGCCAAGGGACAACGCAAGTGCAGCAACAATAGTTGTCGCCAGCGTAAGTAGAGTTCCCAGGGTACTACCAGAGAGACCAGAAAGATGCTTCGTCTTAGTTGATAAGAAGGCGGTCAATGTACTGCTAGAGTTCTCATCTCGATCAAAGAAGCCAATGACTTGCCTCAACATAGCTCGGAACGAGGCTACCCGGACTTTATGGATCAGCCGCTCTGAACAATATGAGAACGCCCATCCTTGAGAAATGAAGGCGAAAAGAAAGATAAAGGCTAGCATGAGATACATGAGGGCCCAAAAACTCGCTTGACTCTTGAGATCGTCGTAGCGGCTAGGAGGGTATGCTAGCGCATTGACGGACTTGGCTAAGAAGACAGCTTGTGTCGGATTACCGCCGCCGCAAATGACGGCGAGGAATAGACCTAGCAAAATGACGCCGGCTTCGGCTTTGTTAAGGATACCATGAGCTTGACTAGAGCGCTGTAGCTGTACTTTCTCTGCTGGTCTTCTTGGAGGGAGCCGGAAGGGACAGAAAGTGCCAACTCTGCTTGGGTGTTTGCATCATTCTCAAACTTTGCAGATGCGGTTGCTGTATCGAGATAGTCGGCATCTGATGCTCGTGCACCCTCAACGCGCTCCTCAACATCTTGTCTAATATTCTGTGCCTCAACGAGTCTGGAATAATATCCCTTGGAGGCAACCAATTGGTCATGAGTGCCCTGTTCAACAACCCGACCGCGATCCATAACAACGATGTTGTCTGCGTCCTTGATTGTAGATAAACGATGCGCAATGACAATCGTGGTACGTCCCTTTGACGTCTTATCCAAAGCAGCCTGAACTTGGCCTTCTGATCTCGTATCAAGCGCCGAGGTAGCCTCGTCTAGCAATAGGATCCTAGGATCATCGACAATAGCACGGGCGATTGCAATCCTTTGCTTCTGACCGACACTGAGAAGGGATCCCTACTGTCCAAGGTGGGTGTCGTAGCCTTTGGGGAGTTTCTGGATAAACTCGTGTGCGTTGGCCATTTGTGCAGCTTTGTAGATGAGCTCGTCCTTGTTTTGAGCATTCTCGTACTTGGTGCCCAGAAGACCGTGGTATGTTATCGAGATAGAATCCTTCAATGTGAAAAAAAAGGGGTTGGATGAATCTCGAAAGTGTATTAGAGCCATCTCGTTTAATTGAACGGGTTCTTGCCTTTCTGGCTACGGTTTCAAGCCATACTGCCCTTTGTTGGTGATGTTGTCGGCCTACTTCCTAATGCGGTAACTGCCCGAACCTTCAAGTTCACCAAATTGTACGCTATGATCAGACAGGCTGAAACACTCCAAATTGATTATTGGACGACAAGCTAGCGTAGTCTCAATTCCAGTTCAAAGTATCAGAGGCATTCTGAAGTGACATTGATGTCCTGGAAGCTGACAGTTGATATAGTGGTGCGGCAAGAGGAAGATATAAAACAATACAGGCCATCTTGTCCACCAACATCATTGTCCATAGTTCAGAGAACAAGCTGTCACCATGTCACTGGCGTCTATTCCAATGAACTTTGAAACCTGGCTTCAACTCAATGGTAAATCCTCGACAGGGCTGCTGGCCCTATATGGTAGTGGTGTCTTAGGAATACTGGTACGTCTACCTCATACCTGTAACAGCTTCAGTCTCAACAGAAATACCAACTAATCTATCAAAGCTTACTTTATACTGGACTGGCCTCATTATCTACAATATTTACTTCCATCGTATTGTCTTGTCTTTTCCGATCTTAATTTCTTGCTGACCAACTTTGCTATGGCTCATCAACAACCTTGAATAACGCCTCTCTAATCCTTCCCAAAAGTGCAATGACTTGCTGCTTAACACTCCTTAGCATGATCAACTGAGCATGTCTCCCCTCAATAGCCGGACTTGTCTCAATCTCTTCCACCAGCGCCTTTATCTTTCGTAGCTGCACCGCCGTGAGAAGTTGCAACATGCTTCCCCATTCCTCGATCTGATCTACCTCGTATTCACCCAGCAGCAACTGCTGTTCTACACTAGCACCCTCCCTCGTGTACCAGAGAATCTTCTTGTTGAGCATGATGAGCTTGTCACAGATCATGGTGACAAACATCATGGCATCTGGATCAATGAAGCAGCTCTTGCAACGAACAACCTGAGAGCACTGAATGCATGACTGTTTTTGAAAAGAGAGCGCAACGTCGGCTTTGCATGGTCTCATATCATGCATGCGAGCTTCAAGCTCTTCGAGGAGTGATTTCATGACCTTGAGACACCGGCCAGCACAAGTGCTGTTGCTGACGTTGATGGGGCGGCCGAGCACACGTGTAGCTGTCATGGCTGTCGAAGTGCGAGAGTCTAGGAAACAGAAGGTGTCGGGCTGTGTGCCGCGAGGTGAAGGAATGCCAGGTAAAGCATATGGTGACCAGTGAAAATCTGGTATGTTGGCGTCGGACTCTGCTACTAATTTTGCAAAAGGAAGCTCAGCTGCTTGCCATTTGTCGTGCTGGGATCGGTCACTCGAGGAAAAGAGAGAAAGGAACTTACGGTCAAAAGTGGACGAGTCCAAATCAAAGAATACGAATTCCTCCCCGGCAGTGTTGCTGCTCAAGTTGCCCGCATCATCTGGGAGTGTTACATCCATTGGACGCGAAACGTCGTTTGCCAAGGGATCAGAAGAATTGCTACCGTTTTCATCACCGCTATTTCCCTGCACAGACGCAGCCGTGGGCAAAGACGAGCTCGGCAAGCTTCTGGTGGTGGCGACAACGATGCTCTGCATGACGTCCGATTCGGGCTGCTCAGGTGACGGCGACTGTGCGCTGGCAGCATCATTCTGTGAGGTCGTCTGCCGGACTTTGCGCCGCACGTTGCTTCCAAAGAGCTGCGTATAAGTACACTCTGTAGAACTCGCCTTGCACCGCTCGCAGCCCGTCTTGCATCCCGTGCAGCGGAGCTTCTTCTGGCGGCACTGATCGCACGCCTTGTGCTGCGGGACATTGCTACCCCGGGCGCTAAACGCGGCACCGTCTGCTCGTTCAACAAAGGTGAGCCCTGTGGTTGCTGAATGGTTGAATTGGAGAGTGCCAAACATGTTGAATAATGAGACCCCTTGATATGAGATGTCCTCCCGTGTATCACTATATGTTGAGGGTAGATGACACGAATCAAGCTGCTGCCACCATCAGCCAATTATTTGGCCTGTGTCTATAAGCTGTATTAAGCTCGGCAGAAACCCTGGGGGCGATTGTCTTTGCCAATAGCTTTCAATTTAGCCGCAAATGGAGATTCGCTGCGCTTAGAGATTTGCTGGGGGTGATATTTTCCTTGAGGGTTGTCTGATCCTCCTTTTAAAGTCGGGGCCTTTCAAATGCCGCTTCACGACACACGAAGGTTAAGTTGGGTGGTTTGTTTGCCTCTGAAACATTTTTGGGGTTGTTGGTCAGCCTGCATTCTCACATAATCTCTCAAGCGCCCCCTCTTCCTCTGCGGCAAAAGTGCCTGATGCGAAAAAGACCTAGTCTCCCCATGGGGTGTACCCCCACTAACACTAATCACAACCTTGTTTTTTACTGTGCTTCACAGCCCCGTGCTACCTATCTTGCTGAGAGAATACGCCGAGAGTCGGCTTTCCACAAAATAACAATAAGCCGAACGTGCATTATCGTAAGCTATTCCGCATTGGGCAGAGCTCTGCCTTGAAGCTTATTTGCCAGGTCGCACTTTAAGTTTAAGGGTTAAATCGGTGTTTACCCGACAAACAATTCTAATTCCGCTCTTCTATAAGCACAAGAATATCACTGACAAGAAGGATTAAACTTGGTATTTAATAATATAAATATATTGAAATACGTACTGAATACATCTAATGTGATTATCACTTATATCTCATAATCAGAACGGTATAGCAAACAGAGAAATAGATAGATGCGATACAGTCCAAGCCTACCAATATAATGGCGCATTTTGGCCAATACCTGTACTTCTAATCGCCCGCCCAAGCCGGGGAATGATATCCTGCAGATCCGCCCTTGCCATCACAACTCTACACAAAGGATCCGACGTGCATTTAAACATCGCCAGCGGCACTGTTTTGTCAGGAATAATCATCCCACGCTTTCGTATCGATGCTCTCTCGAATCCTTTCAAAAGCTTTACTTGGCGGTCATCATCCACTGAACGGTTGCTTATGTAACTGCATCAGGGCCGCACAGTTGGTTGCCACGTCCTTACCCTACACTCACTCAGTCATGCAATGGCAGGGGACTTCTTCAAGAGTTGACGGACTTGGTCATTTTTACACCAATCCGGCTGAGACTATGATTCACATGCCTCAACGTGAGATGGAGGTCCTTACTCGTACTTTTGGCCACGACAATGTGCAATTTTCGTATCTCGCACGACCCCCGAGATACAAGGCTCTAGATACGAAACGTATTGACGTTGTAATGGAAGCTGTTTATGACTAACGCGCTTACTTGACCAAGACCATCTTCCGCCTCTATCTGGTAATTACTTCATCGAGCCCAAGTAGCGAGATGGCGCTTATCTTTAATCCCTCTCAAAATCGCGCAAACAATGACAATCGAACATTCTTGTATTTACTGACAAGATCTACTAAGTCGGCAAACGTAATCTGACTTCGCGACAGTATTTACTAGGTAATTTTTGAGTTCGTAAGCCGGGACAATTTACTCGGGGCAAATAAGACAGATTTGAGCCATTTGTGATTTCCAAGACGGCAGCAAAAGTCACTCATCCACTGCATCTCCCCTACGACGGTTCTGGAACGGTAGCACAGCCGCAAAATAGACCGTCGAAGATGCGACAATTTTAATTGAATTGTAATATGTGGCCTCCCACAGGCCCCGACTCGCCGCAATATTCCTTCTCGCATTTTAAGAGTGGCTTAGCAGAACGGATTAACTAGGCAAACCACGGGGCTTTTACCATGGTGTTTCAACCAACCTTTACAACTTGGAGTATGCCTAGCTGCCCGCCCTGGATGTATGCTGGCAGAATGTTGGGCTCTCTACAAGTGCCAGCCTACTTATATAGCAAAGATTCCGCCCTACCAAGCTTTTATCTGTCAAACGTCCCACTTCCGCACCGTGAATATTCGTTCAAATTATCAACTTACTCCGTTTTCATCATGCCGGAATTTCACTATCATGGTTTAGATCATGCCAAAGGCTCTATTCGCCTCTTGCGAATTGAGAAAGGATGGTGGCGGGAGAAGATATCATGTTCACTCATGGAAGCGCCCCTGAACGCAAACCACGTCCTTCCATACAAAGCTCTGTCCTACGTCTGAGGTGGTGGTCAAAATGTTCACCAGATTTTCATCGATAACCAGGCGTTTGAGGTGAAGGACAATTTGTTCTCCGCATTACAGCATATCCGCTGTACCGATCAGGATGTGCTTCTGTGGGTCGACGCTATCTGCATAAACCAGGAGGACAAAAAGGAAAGGGGCCACCAAGTGACGCAAATGGGTTCTGTCTACAGTTTGGCGGAAGAAGTGCTTATCTGGTTGGACCCAGGCAACGGGGAAATATTGAATCTAATTAAGGCGGTCGATCGCATCGATAAAGAGGTCAAAAAAGCCGAATACCATGGAACAGTTGAAGACTGGTTTGCACTCTGCAGAAGTTCTATGATTAAGGAGCTAGGAATTCCAGGATCACTATTGCATTCGAAAGGATGCATTGCCCTTGGGGAAATTCTAGAAAACAGCTGGTTCAAGAGAGTCTGGATTCTTCAGGAAATTGCCATGGCGAGAACAGCCAAGATTGTATGCGGCAATAGTTCATGTCCCGCACGAACGTTCAGCTTCATGCCTCTTCTTATGGGGCTTCAAGTCGATGAGCATATCCAAGCGGTCCTCGATATCATGCCGAGACTCCGCAGAGATACATGGTGGTCAACAACCCGATATTTGCATTACCTTCTCCAAAGATTTTCTGGAAGCCAAGCTACCGAGGAAAGAGACAAAGTCTATGCCTTGCTTTCCATGTCAGAAGACGCCAACGACTCTACACGATTCTTCCCCTGCTACGAGAAGGCTAACAATCTCGTGTGGCGGGACACGGTGTCCTTCCTGATATTTGGCGAGATTCTCGACCAGGGTCATTCCTTTCCAGAGTTTACATTTCCAGATCTATGCCTCCCGATAATTCAGCTTGCTGAACAAACTCTGAAATGGGCCCTCAACCAAGGAGGGTCCCTTCAAGACTCTGCCTGGAAAACAGCCGTACTTCTAGTTTATCGCCTTAACGAGGGTCAACTCAAGAGGCACGAGTTGCTACTATCACTGGCAAAAGAGCATGGGCAGGAGGACAATATACAAGAACTTTTGTCCCATGACAATTACCACATTGATATCGCCTTTGAAGGCAAGCAAACTCTACTGAAAGTCACACCCAGAGAAGAGGCTTTGGGCACTATCAAGATGGTATTTCCACATCCCAACTCAGCTATAGTGAAACGACAGCCAGATACGGAAGAACGAGGTATGAAAGATCAGAACCAGAAAACCGGTTAAAAACACTTCTAATATGTTTTCATCACTAGAGGAACTTAAGCTCACACGATTCCGCTTTAAATATGACGAGGATATAATCGAAGCAATAAACCGCCTGGTTAAAGAGGCCTCTTCCGCACAAGAAATGCTATAGGCACATGCATGGGCTGGAAATCAGGATGCTATTCGAGAGCTACTCGAAACAGGGGCTGATGCCAAAGGAGCCGATAATAAAGGCTACGCAGCGATCCATTTTGCTTCAGCCCGGGGACATGTGGATATTTTGGAGCTGCTACTTAATGGCGGTGCTGATGTAAACCAAGCGGATGCAAGGGGAAACACAGCGCTTCATTTTGCAGTAGTCTATGGACATGAAGATGTCTTGCGGATGTTGCTTAAAGGCGGTGCTGATGTAAACCAGGCGGGTGCATGAGAAAACACAGCGCTTCATTTTGCTACAGCTTATTCTTGACGGGTTTGTTTCTAACTGTAGATAAACTAAGCTGTGTTAGGTTTATTATTAGCAGATTGTCTAAGGTTTAGTGCTAAGTGGGGTAAAGTATTATATTTCTTAATAGTAAATAAAATATTTATTAAGCTAAATTAATATAAACAAGTTATATTAAAAATACTATATATTAATAGCTCGAGAGGGTGATTGGGTAACAGGGCTCCGTGGGGAACTCAAAGGTTGTATTGTGGAAGGTCTGCAGACTTGGCCCATTCGGCGACTATAGGACCTCTGTCAGCGGGTTGATTCAAAGATCATTACGTACAATCAGGATTGCACTCACCTGTCAGGGGCACTGGGGACAAATCCCCGTACAAAGACCAGTAAATCGGCATGAGACATCATCGCTGTTGATTGAGATGTCGAATGAATGCTGGGTATCGAACCCAATGTCAAAGTAAGCACATAGAAAGGGTGAAGTGGCTTTCTGCAACGACATACTGGTATAAGGCGGTACGAGGATGACGAGCCTACCAGGCGCATGTTCGGTCGACAAGAGGGTAGACATTCGGCGCCAGCGTGAGAGAAGACGGTGGTGACGGTGACACATCCGAGCACTTGACGTCCGTGAAGAAGGATGGAGGGGCGGCGGTCAAGGTGGACATCTACCCCCAAAGCATATAGCTGGGTGTATGAGGACTTGCGATGATGGGAGATGATCACGGGAGACTGGACGCACATGGTTGGCCTCCTGCTCTACTCAGGTATCTCGACGAACGTTGCCAGGCATGGGCGCGGCTTCGAATAAGCGTAGGGCTCGTCTTCGAAGTCGGTGGCTGTAGGGCGTTTCGTCGGGTGCAACCTGTGTACATCTCAATTAGGTCCAATTGTGTACTCGACGGTCTCGACGCCTTTGTCGTTGGCCATCACGAGCTTGGCGGATATTGGTTGTGTTGAGGCATGCCGTGCCTGGAGGTATCCGATAGGAGGACGGGTCCCAAGTTCGAGAGAAGCCCAAGATGATCAACTCCTTCGAGACCCTACCTATGGCACGAAAGATCATCAACGATAAAGACCTGCGGGGATATTGACGCTACAGCACAACGGCAGACCAAGAGGGTGATGGCGTAGACGATGTAATGCGTGGTTGCGAGGGAGTTGTAAAGAGTAACGTAGGATGCTTCGAGCCCGGTACGTTGAGTGTCGCTAGGCAGACTGCGGATTCCGATTTCGACGACAATGACTTCCTTCCGCCAGAAAGCTGGCTAATCGCGAACGACAGTCTCCAGCTGCACAGTCAGCGATGTAGCAATTGGGGTTATTATTCATCGCTTCGGTTCGTACGCGGGGGAATAAGCAGGATGCGGCGTGTTGAGATGCGTCAAGCATTCGAGGAGGATTGGCGTCGTCATGCCATGGACAAAGATCACGAATGAGTAGGTTGTGTCGCTGGATTGAATGAGGGGAGGAGGTAGGCGATAAGTG
This sequence comes from Fusarium burgessii, assembly GCA_002980515.1. Classification (NCBI taxonomy): domain Eukaryota; kingdom Fungi; phylum Ascomycota; class Sordariomycetes; order Hypocreales; family Nectriaceae; genus Fusarium; species Fusarium burgessii. The sequence continues at coordinate 10,151 of PVQA01000390.1, forward strand.
TAGAGCTTGGTGATGGTCCATGATGTCACAGGCAACGCGATCATCGGTCGGATGGCAGTGAGAACCTGGAGATAAGTCAGTTCAGATCAGTGGCAAGATGCGACGTCGCGATAACGAACCACTGATGGATGGTGATGGATGGTGATTGACAGCCGTACTAAAGCTTCGTGAGGCGCTCAGCAAAGGAGCACATAAGAGCGGGGTCAAAGAGGCCTTGTTTTCCATGAAAAGGAAGGCGGAAGCTGCTTTACTCAACAAAGGAGCTAAGCGCACTACCCCAGGGCTTTCGACATTAGCATTCCTTTGCGTTCCGTCAATTAACGTGGAAACGTGGCGACCGTTACACGCATTGGGAAAGATTAAGAGCTTAGCCGCACGTTAATCGCTTTAGATGGTTATTTTGTGGAGCTGGTCCATGCCCTGTCGATCAGCCGCTTATCAGAGATATCTAGACTCAGACTAAGTTTCCCTTTAATAGGAACTACCCTAGATACTGACCGTTTAATTGAATAAAGTCTCTGCAGTATGCAAAAGGTGCACTTGGGATCGAACACGATAAGGGAATAATGTAATTAAACGATTTGCACTCGATTTTTACGTTGACATTTAATTAAAATCTCTCGTGCAGACATAGCGAATGTGCCCATATCATCGTGCACAGGCCTGAACCCTGCGGGGCGGCTTCGAAAAGTTTAATTGAGGCATCTAAATCCCCAAATCCGAGATTGTATTAAGTAAGCATGACAACGACGTCGGCGTGGCTCTTCACCTCAAATGCTACTACAATTATAGCTCCATCCGCATGCTACCCAGTAGTTATCCTCTTGGTGTTATTTTTTTGCTACTTAAGCAGCGCCTATCTATAAAAGAATAGCAGTAACTGCAAAATCAAAATAGCAATGTCATTTCACAAGCTCAAGTTTCGTCACATCATCCATCAATCTGACACGTTCAGAGATGAAAGTGAAAAAAATGGGGTTCAGCTTTACATCTTGACAAGATATCATCTCATAAGCTCTACCTTCAGATCCTCACAGAAATATCCCACATAGATTGAAGCGCCAGGTACCATTCGAATATCATCCTGGTGTACTCAATCAAGATGCTCGATTCTACTCAAGCTACTCTTTGCGTGGCTCTAGGTGCATGCACCTACGACTGATGATTGCTGAAACAAATACCTTGACCATGTCAAGAGTATCAGTTATATGTGCCATGCCTCATTATGTTACTTCCCTCAGTCACTACTGTTTGTGTTACGGGACATCTTGTTGATATTAACGCACTTGCACCGCATCTGTCCGTAACGGGAAATTATACAATTTCGAACCGACAACCAGCACCACTAGTTACAAAGTATTAGAAAAAAATAATAATATGATGGCAATAGTCTTACAACTAGTGCATTGGCAACTTGATGAGTTTCCCTGGGTGTATTTTCAAGCTGCAGATATAGATACCGCTCTAATACGCCTTGATTTCAGTCGTATTGGTGGGCCTTAACCAATAAAGTAACAAGCTGTCTGTTTCTAACTCGGCAAACTAAGACTACCTCATTTATCCAATGCATAGTTCCCCTTTTGCAGCTGAATTACTTCAGACAGGCCTGTTCTGCTAGTTTTGTGGCTCTCGCCTTTCTCATCCCTCTTTCCACTTCTTTCTCTTTCTGCTCCTCTATCTCCTTTTCCGCCTCCACAAGCCAATTAACACAGCTAGCTTTGAACTCCTCCACCTTCTCATCAGTAGGACTATCGCCACCATGGGCTGGAGGTCTCCCAGAGGTCCACCTCTCAAAACTCCTAAAGCTTCCACAGAATTGCCTCCAACTTCTTCCTTCTTCTCTTTTAGCGGCAACCAGTTCTACGTAAGAGTGAATCTCTCTTCCCAGACTTTCAATACGATGTCTGTATTCCTTTCGTTGGTCGATTGAAACGAGAAGCCTGCTCTCGTCCTCTGCGTCAAGCAATCGATGGACGCATTCGTCATAAAACTTTTTGTTCTTTCTTATGTGTACTTCGATCTTATAGATGAGTCGATGGATTACTTTGGAAGTATTGGCGAATATCATCTTGTCTTGTTGTGAGGAGGATGACGATGGCAGATGTGGCTCTGTATCCGATGTGTTACTGGCAGTTCCTCTTGCCGATAGATGATACATCTTGAACAACCTACCACGAGTGTAACCGTCAACCATCCCATGGGTTGCAAGAAGATCAGACACAAATAGTGGAAAAGTATATTCAATGCGATTAGGATGATCCGTAGCGTCGCGAGGCTGGTCTTTCGTAGCCTTTGACTTCTTCTTTCGAGCCATGTCGTTCTGAGAGTCTGGACGAATGAAGGGAAGAAGGTGTTGCACGCGTCTTGATTGATGTAGTATGATGAAAAGATGAAAAGAAGCGCTAACAAGATACCTGACGACAATTATCTGAAATACCTTCTTGTGCACATTCTGTGCGACAATGACTAATCGCGTTGAGAGTGCTGATTGGACTCATCAAACCCAACCTCGTCATGGGTTTGATTGCCAGTGTGAATATCCAAGAATCACAGTTGGTGGCTGATCAACAGCTAAGCGTATACAACATACGAATGCATGATAATTGCACTTTTATATGATTTGTTCATTGAGGATGGGTTAGGATCTATTGAAAGGGCTACCCAGCCATCCATGGATTGTTAGCCTGTTCAGCTCTCAGGTCTGGGTTATGTGCTCGAGCGCCACTCGCTGTGGATCAGGGACATTTTTATGATGACACTGCGAAAGCTGTGGACTTGGCGATCACAGCGAAAATGTCTCGCTAGTCAAGAAGAGTCGCTCTGTAGTAGTGATGCTACTATATCAGTTATATTCATGGCTCAGGCGCTATTAATACCACATAATCCAGCTGAATCCAACATAGAGGAACACGCCAGAGCATGCAGATTGTGCGTTGAGAATTGAGGCAACTGTAGAATACCACTAAGGATTAGCGATTGCATGAGTTTGACCCCTCTGTAATCATCGTAGGCGAAATATGTACCATAGCCAAGGCTGAGAATGACACGTTGAACGATCTCTTTGAAAGTAAAATCTCACGTCAGCCGCCATGTTTGGCGACTCTATCCAATGTAAATTACTGGTATCAAAGATACATCGTTATTCATGTAATTAAGGCGAAGATCCAAGTACTCCCAATAATGCATGTCTCATCCCAGCCCCTACATGTGACGTAAGGACCAGCAGTCAATAGGGTGAACCATACAGAAAGTCCCAAGACGTGCAATGGAACCAGAGGCAAGAGAATCAGTCAGTGAGTAGTTAGATACGGCTTCAGGATTGGGCTGACAATATCGCTAGAGACGAGACCTTGGTGATGAATCAAGTCTGGAGATGTTTCTGGTGACGTGAAAAATAGGGCGAGCAGTGAGGGGAGAGAAAAAAGCAAGTTATCTGTCGCAACCTGAAACATACCGCGCGGCTGGTGGTGATAATTCGCCTCCATTGCTGATTCTTTAAAAAAGCACCATAAAATCCCATCAATAGGCGATTGTATGCAACGGGAAATCTTGAGCCTTATTATAACTCAATCAATTAAACATCCAATAATAATCTGTATTGCTTTAGAACCGAGGCATTTAGGCCCGTGACAACTAAGAGAACCAGATACCTACTTACGAAGCAATCAAACTTACAATATCAACAATACTTCCTGATCCTGGTATATCACACTAAGTTATAGGTACCTCTGATTATGCAGTTTGCAGATCGTAATCTTTATCCTTACTGCTGTGCCTCACTTGAGGCTAGTATCCGTGGCGTAACCGCCGTTCACAGCTGTCGACTGGAGCAGCACGCCGTGGAATTTGTTTCCCACTAACGATGCAATACTGGAATCAGTCTCACTTAAAGTCATACCCAATTCATCCTCAGTTCCCAGGGGGGTTCCCAGTAGGTAATTAGCCGTTCTCGTACAGCCTTTCCAGTTACTTCCTTGTCGCTCATCTATTGCTTTTTTGTTTTGCCCCCCATCTCTTCTCCCAGTTTTCTTTCTCTCTTCAACAATAACTGGCTCAAATGCTCCAATAAAAACTTTATCCTCGAGCCCATAGGTCATCTATCGTTGGTTTCCAGGTCGGTGGAGTTTTGGTTGTTTTAGAGTGAATTGATGGCGCGGCGAGCTGTTTCGTCATTGCACTGCGATGCTAGCCTCTGCGCCGCGAGGCTCTCTAGTTTGGGTGATGAAGTCTTTGCCATTGAGGTAGCCTTTTCTTCCTCTTTCCTGATGACATCTGCAGTGCTCAAGGGCCCTCCTATGTACCAGCCAAGTGATCAATTGACTTGAGGCCATAGATGCATCTTTGTTGGGAGGGGCTCTCTCCATGCAAGGCCCTCCAACTCGGTACTTGGGCTCTTACCGTATTCATCCCAATTTCACCAATCAACTTTACACGATATTGTTTGAGTACATTACTTGTATGTACTAGATACCAATTTATCCATGTCTCTATTCCGTATCTGCAAAGCATGGTCGCTAACGGGGTAATTAACTTACAATCTCCCTCTCCAATCCACAGTTAATGAAATACATCTTATTCCATCCTAACCCATTCTAGTCTTCGTCCACTTCCTCGTTATGAATACACGTCTCTGATAGGCGCTTCTTCATCTCGTGAATCCAAACTTCTATATCATCCTGAAGTGTCGTCTCTCTTTGGATCTGGCGCTTCAATTCATTGACCTTTACAACTTGGTTATGCCGCATTGCTTCAGCAGTCTTTAATTGGCCCCGGAAGCTTTCGAGCACATCCCTCGACATTTCTTGCTGCAACTGGCGTACTTCTGCCATCGTGGCAGCTAAGAGCACGCTGTCGTTTGTTTGTCTTTGCATGTATGCTTCGGCACTTTGCACCTCAGTCTGGTGAACCCAAACGATTTGCTCACAGTCCTGGAGCTGCTTTTCCTCTTTCTTCAGGTCGCAGCACAGTCTCGTAACAAGTTCTGCTTGACCGTCCCGCCTGACTTTGATAAGTTTCAACTCTCTCTGCACCTTTTTCCGACTCTCGATAAAAGTTTTGTGGATTTCGAGCATATCCTGAACTTTTGGTCCACCTGAGGAAAAATCGGGGTTAGACAGAAGCACGTTGAGCCGACCATTTTTAGTCGAGGCGCCAGATTGTACGCTATCCCTTTGCAATTCGTGAAGATGGTTCACGCCTTGTTGTGGGCGAAGTTCCGGGCGTAGTTGGAGCGCTCTACTCATAGAGTTCGATTCCGGCTTATTGTGATTCTCCGTGCGTTCAGGCATCCATGCATCTCCCACTAGCGTCGAGCTCAACGACATTCGCGTTGGAGTCACAGAACCATAAGAGATATTGTTCAGTGGTGTTGTTGGAGTCGGTGAACCGTCAATCTCCTGTTGCTTCCCAACCAAGACTGTTTTCAGCTTATCGATTAATGCGATACGATGTTCTCTTGGGTTGATTTCTTGAGGAACTGCCTGTCCCTTGATGAGAGTCTGTAGGATGGCCAGTGCAAAGATGCCGCAGTTGTAATTGTCGTCTTGCTGTGGACAGTTCTAGTCAGGTAATGTTAGTATTTACTGTAATAACAGTGAACGTTGTGACTTGCCTGCTCAACGATTTCCAAAACAGAAACACAATTCAGAAACTCTTGTTTCTTCAACCAATTAGTAAGATTGTCAAAGGGCATGAGGGTGGTGCTGCTAGAGTTGTAATGACGGATAGAGCCTGCTCGTACGTCCACGTGGCACAATGACCGGTGGCGGTGTGCTTTCGAAAAGAAAACGAGGTTGTTGGCCTTGGTTTCGCGTGATAAATTGGTAGAATCTGGAAAAGGGAATCCCGGATCAAAGACATGCCAATCGTTATCACGAGGCAAGAGATTGGCACGGCGTTGGATGTCACTGGCTGTAAGGGTCGTGTCTTCCTCCAAATTCCGCGGAGTATTCTCGGATGAATCGGCTGATATTCTGCCGTCCGGGATTGGGTTTCCCGGGGCCACGATCGGTCCTGCTTCTGGTGGATATTGACGGTTCGCGAATGCGGCTAAACTCGTCGGTCGTTTAGCGCTCTTCCTGGTAGTGTCTTGTAACGTCACGATAGAAAAATAGAAACCTACCGGCCAATTCTTTGTCCTGCTGAAAGATTCTCTGAACTACCCTCTTTGATGGGGTCCTCTTAACTGCTTGCAACGTAATACCGAACTCGCTCTTCTCGTTCCACGTCTCGTTTGGGTCTCGCTTTGCTGCCTTGAACCTGTCGATCATAGTTCGCATTTTGCCGGAGAGGTTCTTGTCGCACGGGGTCACGGGGGCGTATTTCTCAGGCCACCACCCGGCTTTGGGTTCTGTGACACTCGGCCCGTCCACATCATCTGCTGTGCTCACTACTATAGAGCTGCTGGTTGGTTGAGTGGGTGACGCGGCCGGCGAGGGTGAATCCAAATTCGGTTGGTCAGTTACGTTTGTCTCGGTTACCTGTCTCTTTGGTCGGCCTCGAGATATTGATCTTGGGCGTGGCCGCTTGCTCGATGTTCCACGAGTTTTTGCCATGGTCGAGACTACGCGATTGTAGGCACCTCACGGACGCTTCCAGGCTGATGAGAGCAATTGGGTTAGTCGAAAAGCATAATTGCGTAATTAAACCACAGAACAGAATAGACGGGCGGCACTGATCACGACCATTGCCTTGAGTTATTTGAAAGAGGAGAAAAAAACAACAACAAGAACCAACATCAGGAAATGAGTGGCGCGTCTGCTGGCTACATAGGCCGGGGGGGAAGCCAGCCAGCCATTGGCTAGTCTGTCAACGCGTCCGCTGCCGCTGCAACTATTGAGCGCCATGATATCACAATAAGTATAACGTGGATAAATCTAGCGACACTGGTAAGCATTGAGCAACATTATGCAAGCACTCTACTTTGATAAGCATTGAGTTGTCGCATGTACGTAGCCTAATTGATTGGGCCGCTTAAAATTTCCAACCCCAGGTCTACCTACCTGCGTCTCTAGGAAATGGAATTGCTACGACAGCTTGCCAATTTTTGAACTGTATGACATTCCACAAGTGGTCAAGTGGTGGAAGAGACATTGACCGCTGGAGCTACTTCTTTGACCAAATTAATCACAAACGCATGTACTGGCAAAATGAAGATGGAGGTTCAATAACTGAAACCTCCTAAGCCAGATGCAGCGTAGCGCAGGCCCTTAAACGATCCAATCAATCGGGAACGATAAGAGATAAGCCCTCCAAATTGAGAAAGAGAAAAGAGAGAATAAGTAAAGTTAACTTAGGGTAGACAGATGCCTGTAGTATCCATCTGAACGCACATTCCAAGGCATGGATTCGATTTACAGTCCTGGACTAGATGACTTCATACTAGGTTACTGTTGTAGGCTAGGGTAAGAGCGAGTATTGACAAGGCCAACGAGACTTTGGAGGTGATGAGGTGGAGGCACGGACTCAATGGTTTGTCCTAATAAAACGTCAATGTGGCTTTGTGATCAAAAGATAACCATATCCAAGAACAAGATATATAAGTAAATATTTTCGTATCCAAATTCGTCCATTTATCGCCAATTTGTTCTTTTCCTAGTTCATCTCCCATCATGAGCATTCCAATTACAAACACGGTTAAGCTTTGTTTACTGCCCCATTTCCGGTGCTAGCATAACCTTAGTTTGTAGATCCAAGATCCAAGATCTTAGATCTTAGATCTTCCAGGTAGTGGGATGCTAGCGCAAATCTGAGCATGAATTTGGGGCAGTGTTTCATCTCTCCACTCGAACAGCATTCTTTTGGGCACAAGCTCCGCTTGAGAAGAGCCAACTTCGATCTGGACCTCTACAGTACACTGGAGACTGGTCTGCTGAGGCAAGGACAAGGAGCTACTTTAGATAGACCCAATCTTCCATGTTTTCCCATAACGTCAAAGTACCGATCTGTATCCGATGAACCCCGCAGATCTCAGCGGCCCTCTTCCCATTCGTCACAGACTCCCTGCTGAACACCATGTCAGACGGGATCTTGTATCCACATACCTACAGAGTACACAAATCAGGGGTCAACGTGCGCGACATTCGCCCGTTTGCAACTCAAAAAAATAGAGTTGACGGTTTAATATAACGAGAAATGAGACAAGAGACGACGACGCAACACAAACGAAGACAACAAACACCAACCAAGTTTCGTCCGCGATTACTTCTGTTGGTATCCATTAGCGTCGCATGCGAATGGGATTGCAATCTCGGTAATTTTCAGGATGCAGCCATGCAATAATATGCACTTCGCCAAAGTTGATCACAAAAAGCAACAAGGGGAAAGAGGAAACAGCCGCACAAGACAGGCCCTCGCAATCGCATCTTGATAGCTCTTAGCATACCTGGCTCAATATCACCCACCAATTATCTTTCAGCCGCATAAGGTTCAATTGAGCGGCCATATTCGGGACGAGCAACCTCGTTGGCTATCCTGCCATGGCTGACGTCAACGGCTTGTTTTACGGCACTGTCCATGGAGTAGGTCAAAGCGATGACCCAAACTCGGCTGCCAAAGAGCTTGACTACTCCCCAATTGACGGAATTGACTTGTCTAATATATTGGCTTCACTGGTAGCCACAGGCATTAAACGTTATCCAATTTTCATCATTGTGTGGTGATCAGCTGAATTATTGGCGCTGACGGATCAATCAGTGGCAGACACGTGTGTTTCCTTTGGAAATTCCAATTCGAAATTACAAGACTGAGATGCATGATTCGAGCGGGGTACAGCCGCCAGCTTTCGCTACACAACCAACTCTAACAACTAGTATTAATAAGGGACGTGAGCCTCGATGTGCAAGTCACTATGGTGAGCTATGGTCAACCCAGTTAGTTTAGACAAAGTGTACTTGCTTTGAAAGCGTCAGCCTGCAAATCAAGACTAAAAATAACATTGGGCACGGCTGTCTCTTGGTAAGTAACAACTATTGGCGCACCTTTCATGTAAAGTTTGTACTGAATGTACCTGTGAGATTAAGCTTTTCCCCTCTTTTTACCTCTCTATTCTTTGTGTTGAGCGATAAATATTCATCATCGGAACGATGGAAGACCATGAAATACCTGTCCAGGCCGGAGAGCAACCTATGAGCAGAGACTTTCACGATTCGGATGGACAAGCGAGTTTGAACTCCATTGGAAACAAGTTGATCGACAGATTCCTGCAGTCAGGCGCAATAGATGATCTCGAGAAATCCATCACCATCGGGCGAGATGTGATACGAACAACTCCACAGGAACATCCAGATCTAACAGAACTACAAAACAATCTCGCAATCCGCCTTAGTTATAGGTTTTCGCAAAAAGGCAGAATGGAGGACCTGGAAGAAGCTATCCAGATTGAACGGCATATCATTAATGTGATTCCTTCAGACCATCCACGACGATGCACATACCTTAATAACCTTGGAGGACTGCTCGGCCAAAAATACGGAAGGACCGGAATGCGGAATGATCTAGATGAATCTATTCAGATCATGCAGCAAGGTATAGACGCAAATCAAGGACACCACAAGCTTCAAGTAGCACTGTTATGTAACCTCAGTTCTCGACTGGGTAATCGATATTCATTAACAGGAGCTATGACTGATCTAGAGGAAGCGATAAAAACGGGACGAGAAGCTGTCAAGGCATGTCGCATTGACCAACCTGAACGACGAGTATGCTTGAACAACCTCGGAATACGCCTGAGCCATAGGTATGGCAGAACAGATCAAATAGATGATCTTGAAGATTCTATCCAGTTTGGACGGGAAGTCATCAAGGATATCCCCCAAGGACACCCGAATCTAGCAGAATGGTTGAACAACCTCTCAGTCCGCATTGGCTTTCGGTATACCAGAAATGGGACAGTAGAAGATCTGGAGGAGTCGATTCTACTTGGACGAAAGGCCATCGAAAATACCTCGATAAATGATCAACGACAAGCAGCATACCTGAATCATCTTGCAAATAGACTTCGAGATGAATATTTAAGAACAAATGATGCGAAACATCTCGGAGAAGCCATTAAGCACGCGGAACAAGCAGTAAAAATAACCACAGAAGACAATCCCGACCGACCCGCATGGTTAAACAATCTTGGAGTTCTATTAGGTGAAAGATTTTCTAGCACAGGGACAATAGACGACCTGGGACGAGCCATTGAGATCGGACAAAGAGCGGTTGGCGCGACTCTGCCCAACCACCCAGACTATGCAGGACGGTTAAATACTCTAGGGGGCCTACTCAGTGATAGGTATTCCAGGACTGGAGAGGAAGCAGACCTTGAAGAGTCCATTGAAATTGGACGTCAAGCATTAAAGGCGACTCCAAAAGATCATCCAGATCGACCAGCCATTTCCAATAATCTAAGCCTACACCTTGGACTTCGATACTCAAGTACAGGTACGATGGAAATCCTTCAAGAAGCCATCTGCCATGGGCAACAAGCCGTGCAACAGACCCCATCAGACCACCCAGAACGATCGGGGCGCATAGGCAATCTAGGGATACTTCTTGGAAAGAAGTATTTTCACACTGGAGTAATGGACGACTTGGAAGAAGCCATTCAATACCATCGACAAGCCCTGGAAACGACTCCGCTAAACCATTCTAGACGCTCGGGATGCTTGAACAACCTTGCTCTTCATCTTAAATACAGATATTTAAGAACACAATCTCTTGGCGATCTTGAGAAATCCATCGAACTGGGACAAGAAGCAGTTGACGCGACGCCATCGCAACATCCTGATCGAGTGAGGAGACTGGATAACCTTGCCGACTCATTTGGACGGCGACATTCCAGAACAGGGCATATGAACGACCTTGAAATGGCCATCCAGATTGAGCGGGAAGTTATTAAAGCGACTCCAGATAATCACCCGGATCAGCCGGCGTACCTGAATAATCTTGGAATACGTTTGAGTCATAGATTCTCCATGACAAATCAGATAAGCGACCTTGAAGAGGCCATCCGAATTGGGCGAAAGGCTATTGAAGATACTGCCCAAGGCAATCCGAGTCATGCGGGATGGCTGAATAATCTTGGCATCTGGCTTCGCGACAGCTTCTTGCAAACAGAAGTCATGGCAGAACTTTATGAAGCCATTTGTCATGCGAGAAAGGCTGTGGAAGCAACCCCGAAGAGCCATCTGGATCGAGCAGGGCGTTTGACTAATTTAGGAGTTCTGCTCGGTACTTGTTATTGTAGAACGCTAACCGAAGAGCATCTCAAAGAGTCTATTACCTGCTTCCATCAGGCACTGACTCAAGTATCGTCACCAGTACTCAGTCGCATTCGTGCCGGTATACTCTGTCTGCATTACTTAGCTGTCAAGCCTGATTGGCATCAAGCGTATGAGATTGCAAGAGTTACCATGAGCCTCATACCACTGTTATCTCCACAATCACTCGAAAATTCGGATAAGCAATACGTCCTTAGTCAAATTGCTGGCTTCGCCTCCGATGCAGCTGCAGTGGCTATGCAAGCAGGAAAAGGGCCGTTGCGTGCGCTTGACTTTCTTGAGCAAGGCCGTGGTGTGCTTGCTGCATCTATTGAGATGCGAGCTGATGTTGAGGACTTGCTACAGAAGCATCCTGCTCTGGCGAAAGAGTTCACTCACCTGCAAGATGAACTCGAAAAGCGAACTACAACCAAAAGCGATAATGAATCAGAGTCTTCTCCGATCACTGCGCCGGACAATTGTTATCAGGCCGACAGAGAGCTCAACAGATTGCTCATGACTATTCGACAAGAACCAGGTTTCGAGCGCTTCTTACTATCCCCGAGCGAAGTAGAGATGCGGAATGCAGCGGAATGCGGTCCTATTATTGTAATCAACACAAGCAAATACCGCTGTGACGCGCTCCTCATTGAGCTAGAACAAGTCAGGACTGTAGCCCTGTCACAGTTGGACTACTCTACGATGCAATCCAGGGCAGAGAGTGGTGACCTAGGAAGTTCACACGCCCTAGCGTGGCTCTGGGATGGAATTGCTGAACCGATTCTGAGTGCTCTAGGGATTACAGAGTCTCCAGCCGACGACAACTGGCCTCATGTTTGGTGGATCCCCACGGGCCTTCTGACCAGATTCCCTCTCCATGCAGCCGGGCGCCATGGCGGAGGCTCCTTCGAGGCAGTGCTTGATAGGGTTATGTCGTCTTATGGCTCGTCAGTGAAAGCCATCATCCACGCCCGCCAACGCCCTCTTGTCGTATCCTCCTCTTCAAGGGCACTCGTAGTGGCGATGGACAGCACTCCCGAGTGCTCTGCCTTGCCTTTTGCATCCAAAGAGTTGGAAGTGTTGTTAGGCATTTATAAGTCTATGGGAATTAGCGCTGTTGAACCAGGACGGTGCGTCAACGATGTAATGTCGCAAATGCTACAATGCGAGATATTCCATTTCGCGGGACATGGACAAACTGACAACCATGATCCTTCGAAAAGCAATTTGATCTTGGAAGACGGAAAGCTCATGGTGGCGAACCTTTTTGAGCAGAATCTCCGCAAAAGTTCACCATTCCTCGCTTACCTATCAGCCTGTGGGACAGGCCGGGTTCATAATAAGCGGTTCTTTGATGAAAGCATACACTTGATTAGTGCCTTCCAGTTAGCAGGATTTCGCCATGTCATTGGTACCTTGTGGGAAGTCAATGATAGATTGTGCGTGGATATGGCAAGGATTACTTATGAAGAGATAAGAGATAAAGGGATGACAGACAAATCCGTATGCCTGGGGTTACACAAGGCTGCCAGAGAACTTCGACAGCGTTTGTCCAGTGTGCAAACCAATACCGCAAGAAAAGAGTCATCCTACATCAATGGGAGGTCTATGGAGGTGGCAACAGGCGCTCAGGGTGTAGACAACGAGGATTCAAGTGGTGATAAAGTGCCCAGAGATATTGTTTCATGCGACGACGACGACGAAGTGAAACATTTACCGCATTGGGTTCCATATGTACATTTTGGTATTTAATTAGTTTCCGGAATTTCGAACTTTATGCATATTAAATCAAGACAAACATTTCTACCATCATTGAGAGGCAAGATGGCATCTATATCACTCAAACTGATGTGTGTTGCTCTCCTCAATCATATTCACTCCGATACTATTGGTTCCCAAGGATCCTTCTCGTCTCTGAAAACACTTATGCTCGCGTTCTATTTCCGCCAGAATCAACCCCTTCAGGTTACAGCTCTCTTTGGGTTTAGCTGAACGCCGCCAGAACTGGCATCTCGTTACTTGTCTTCACCGCCATGCCGTGATTAATCGGAACTGCTGAGATTCGCGGGAGTCATCGTTGGTCCAGTCAACTTGGAAGAAGCCCGCGTCCAACAGCGTCGACTTCCATTTATGCTCACCGGCCAGTGCGTAGGTTCGATCATCATCGAACCGCCACAAACCATCCAGCAAACCGAACACGCAGTCTAGCCAGCCGAGAGGCCGTGTCAGCTCCAGAAGGCACAGCATGCCACCGTCCCTCCGAAGCAGTTTCTCTATGTTGGTGCAAGATTGTCCCAGGTTCCTCGTTGCGTGGATGCAGTTTGATGAGATGATGAGATCGTACGACTGCAGCATATTCGCCGGTGGCGGCTCCTCAACATCAAGAACTGTAAACTCCATATTGGATTGCCGCCTCTGGCTGCCGTATAGCGCGTCAAACTTCTTCCTGGCGCTTGTCACAAGAGCCATGGAAATGTCGGTGAATGTGTAAATGAAGTCGACATTGGATGCCAACAGCTGATCCATAGCAATCCGCGTTGTCGCGCCAGTGCCCGCCCCAATTTCGAGAACTCGTAGCCTTTCCGTACCACCAAGCTGCGATAAGACTCGGTGGAGGAACTCGCCGAGCATTTCGTTCCCAGTCGCAAACATAGGGGAGCTAACGTACACGTCTTCCAGGAGCTTAACCGAGGCCGCATCCCGGAAGAGCAACTGCAGTGGATCGGCTCGACCGGAGAGGCAATCTGCAAGGTGAGAGCCGGTGACATTGAGCAGCTGATGGTCTGGTCGGTACTTCGGACACTCATTTAGGAGTTCGCGGTAAATGTCTGCTGAAGATCTGAATTGAGGTAGAGGCTCAGCTGTCCGGTAGCGGATGGACTGGCCCTCACGGACAGAGATCAGGCCAGCGTCTTCCAGAATCTTATGGAACCGAGACACAAGCTTTTGGTACTTTGTCATGTAGGGCATGGGAGGCAACGGATCTCCGGCCTGGAGTGCGCTCAGATCACACCCCAAAGCGCTGACAGCTTCTAATATGTATGCAAGCACTAAAGACGTCTGCTTTTGATACACATTGGAATAGAAATCAGCGAAGCCAGTCATCTGTGCGAACGAACTGGTCTCTTGCTTGATTTGAGCGAACTCTAGACGAGCCTGAGTGATGAAAGGAGTAGACCCTTGGGAGGAAGCAGTGGTCTCCATGATAGGAGTAACATAGGAAGGATTATAATTTTGCCCATCAAGGATGCTAAGGTCTGGCTTGCTTTTGGGGGTTGTGTCTGGCAACAAGGTGGATCCCCGCCCGCTGGCTAGGTCATGGTGTAGAACCTCACGACAGAGATCAGAGAAGGTTAAGTTTTCGTCAATCGTCGCCAGGCTCAGCCTCTTCCCAAACATCTTCTCCACGTCTGATTGGAGCTGTATAGCAACTAACGAGTCTAATCCAATCTCTCCCAGGCGTGTATCATGAGGGATTCCTTGGGAGCAGTTTAGATGCTCCGCAAGCAGGCTGAGTAGAGCAGTACTCTGCTGATCATGGTCAGATATTACAGAGCTCGCTGATGACGGAGGCTGTGTAGAAGAAAGCACCGAAGAGTCCATGGCAAAATTGCTCGAGGTGACCCGAGATAGCCTTGGAACAGAAATAGGATGCGAGCCTGGGACGTCGGCGTGTAGATCACCTCCGATCCTCAGCGAATCTGCCTCGGAATCCGGAAGTTCAACATCGGCATCCATGGCTACTCTCGGGGCGGTATCTCGTGCTATTTGGCCCTGTATCTGTTGGATGCCATTCATTGCCTCCAGCGCCTTCTGCAAGGAACGAATGGGAACCCGTGTCAGGCTTGCACCTATAATCTCCATAGAAAGTATGTTACGGTGGGCACTGAACACAAATATGTCGCATACAATGGTCTTATCGTTCTCCCGATTCAAACATGAAAGAACCTTCCAAGGTCCCTCGGACTTTCGTACCATGTCTCCAGGATGAATATGCGGGATAACAGCGTCAAAACCGTTGCAGATATACACGTCGTCTGCAAGATCTCCAAGACTGCTGGCATGAAGTTCTGCTATGAGCAAGAAGTTATCAAAGATTGGGGGGCTGAAAACTGTTTCTGCACAAACTTGAGACATAATGGCAGGCATAGCAACTTCAGCTACGGCTTCAAGGCCTTTTGATGTGATGGACTGGATGCCCAGGTAGCTATTGTCGTAACTAGCCACTCGTGCCAGGATCGTTTTGACGAACAACCCTTGAACAGTTGAGGCACTGCGATCCTCACGTAGCTCCTCGCACCGATCGTAAAGATGGCGAAGCAGTGGTCGACGAGGCCCCAGGTAGGAATAGCCTTGTCCCTGCCAACTGATGGTCCCTGAGGCTTGGAGTTTACGACTCTTTTTGTCACCGTCATCGATTGAGTGGCTCTCCACGACAAAACGCCAACTCGACCTTGTCTGCTTCCGCAACGTGAGGCGCAGGCGCTTTTGAAGATCCAGACCAAACGGTGCATGCATTCTCACCTGCTCGACCTCGACTGAGGGACGAGATGAAGTGGGAGCGGATAGGTGCATCGGGAGAAGGGTGAGAGCGCGAGTAGCAGCTTCTATATACACAGAACCTGGCGCTAGAACCTGTCCGAAGACTATCCTGCCTCGGACAAAGGTAGAGTAGTCGTCACTATGTTGGTTGATGAAAAACTCGGCCGTCTCCCCGTCAGTAGGCCCTACCAGAGATACCAACTTTGGTGCTTCCTGCGCTGGGTGCTGGTTCTGGCTTGCAAGCTCCGAATCGTTGTGCTTTTGTATGACAGGTAGCCAGTGCTCCGACTTTTCAAAGGGGTATTGAGGCAGCTCCAACGGCACAAAACGGCGTCTCTCTGAAGCATGGTACAGCCAAAATTGTACTCGGATCCCCGCATTCCAGAGACTGATGGTTGTGTCGGCGAGAGACTTGATTGGGTTTTGGCCCTGTAGCAAAATCGAGTGAAAGGAATGGGATGAGAGGCTGGGTGTGCCGCGGTTTGTGAGCGCACGACGAGCCATGGTGACACCGGCCGAGCCGGATCCAGCCTCGAGCCAGATGCAGGGGCCTAGCTGTTGCTCAACTCTGGAAATGGCGTCGTTAAAGTAGACAGGCTCGCGGGATTGCCGGGCAATCAGTTCAGGTGTGATATTATCCCAGCTGCCGCCCGACTTTGAACAAGGTTCGATGGGGATAACGGAACGGTGAAGGGTGAGCTCTTGGATAAGCTGTTGGTACTCGGGAATGATGCAGTCCATCATGTCCGAGTGGAATCCATGGGTGACGAGTAATCGTTTGACAGAAACGTTGCGGGAGCGAGCAACCTCCTCAAATGCGACGATGGCCGCTTCCGTACCCACGACGACATGGTGCAAGGCAGCATTATAACAGGCAATTTCGACTTTGCCAGCCCCTAGCATTGACTGTGCCATGGCTTCAACAGTAGGGGTATCTGCTTCTACGCTGAGCATACAACCTCGTTCCGAACCCCACCTGTTGTGGATCAGTGACGCCCGGCCAGAGATCATCTTCAAGGCGTCTCGCAGGCTGAGAACACCACTAACGCAGAGAGCTGTCAGCTGGCCGAGGCTATGGCCGACCACCGCCTTGATCTCCAGACCAGCATGTATCCACGATGCGGCAACCGAGTACTGCAACGAAAAGTGCATGCAGTGAAGGTCAACCAAGTCATCGACGGGCTCCGTCTCGAATATGCGTGGGAACAGACTGTGATGGCCCATGGTCTGCAAGATCCGGTCGCAACGATCCAAATGGCGCTGTAGGAGGATCGAGCTCAGGTAGGCTTCTCGGCTGAGAAGAGCCTGACGACCTGTCTGGCCCGCAAAAACGAGCACCACGGGCTTCGGAAGACCCTGCAGCATTTGTGCCTTGGAATCGTCATTATTGTTATGAGCTCGGAAGTGAAGTCGGACCTTCAATTCATCAGCAGATCTGGCCGAGAACGCAACACGGTGACGACAAGACTCGTTCTGTCGTTGAGCTAGGTGAAAAGCGATGCTCGGGAGTAACGAGTCTTCGAGAACACTACGTTGAGTCTCGATGAAGTACAAGAGAGTGCGGCAGTACTGGCGTAGGCTGGACTCGGAATGGGAAGTAATAAGGATTGGGTACTGATGAGACTGGCCTGCAGACATGATTCGTTCAGGGGATGCTAGTGGAGGTTGGCAAACAAGCATAGCCGCATTGGTCCCCGACGCGCCATAATTGTTGACCATTGCCGCTCGAAAAGGCGCTTTCCACGGCTCCAGGCATACAGGAATATACATGTTTGCCTCTTCCAGCGAGGATATGGCTGGGTTTAGCACCGAGAAGTTGGCCTGGGGCGGAATTTGGCGATTCTGAAGCAGCAGTAACACTTTGACCAGAGCAGCTACTCCCGACGCCGCTTCACTGTGTCCTATGTTCCCTTTGACTGAACCGAGACGCAAAGGTGGTGATCCCGATCGATCGTGTCCTCCGAAGACGTTCCGAATGCTCTGCCACTCGATTGGGTCGCCTTTCTGAGTGCCAGTGCCATGGGCTTCGACGTACGACACTTGGTGCGGGTGCAGGCCTGCCGTCTGCAGCACACGTCGATAGAGATGGCTTTGCGATTCAGTCGATGGCAATGTGATTGACCGACTTCCCTTGCTATTGTTGACGGCCGAGGCTGCCAGCACGCCGAGGATACAGTCATTATCCGCCACTGCGGCGGAGAGTTTTTTGAGCAGAACGAAGCCTCCACCCTCACTCCGACGGTAGCCGTCTGCGCCAGCATCAAAGGGTCGACACTGACTTGTTGGACTCAAAAAAGAGGCCGCCGCTAGGTTTTGGTGCGACCTAGCCTTTGGGACCATTAGGTTGATGCCTCCTGCCAGGGCCATGGAGCATTCTCCCGACTGAATGGCCCTGCACGCCGTGTGGATTGCTACCCCAGAAGACGAACAGGCCGTGTCGATTACCATGGACGGGCCAGTGAAGCCAAAAAAGTGACTGATTCGACCGCTCGAGAAGGCCCGCGCAGTGCCCGTGAAGGAATATGCCGTTGGGGGATGGCTATTCACGTTGTCTTCGTAGTCACAAGAGGACATGCCGATGTAGCAGCCCACGTTATCTGTCACTGAGGATGACGGACTGAAATATCCCCCCGATTCTAGAGCTTCGTAGGCCAGATGGAGGCCAAGTCTATGCTGCGGATCCATATGCTCGGCTTCGCGGGGGGGCTTTCGGAAAAAGGCACAGTCAAAGGAGCCAGCTGCCTCTAGGGAGCTGTTTACCCGCTTAGTCCGAATTTCCTCCCAGAACTGCTGGGGAGTCTCCGAGCCCGGAAACCGGCATGACACCCCAATGATGGCAGTGGAATCATCAGGATAGCTGTGATGAAATGCTGCGTTGGCCATGGGGCGGATGACCTGCAGTGGTGTGATGGCGAAGACAGACCGAGGAATGCAATCAACAGGGCCAAGCGCTAGCACTCGAGCTTTGCTGTCGGCACTAGAAGCTGCGGTTCTCTGGGCCATATCTGTCATTGACTTGGTCATGGTGGTATACCAGTCGGCACGTTTGACCAAGATACACTGCAAAGCCACCTCATGTAGTGGCGTCTGGTCCGTCACCACTTGTCCGCTGTCATTCCACCTTAGTGGTACGAGCGGATGGCTATGTTGGGGAAATTGGAGCATGGGCAGGGACGCGCAAAGATCGGTCAGCCTCTGGAACACAGCTTCGTGCCCTGGGTGGTGGTAGCGGCCTTGCAGGTCTATCTGCTTAGCCACAGCCCCCCTTTCCTCAAGGTCGCGCATCAAGGACATAGCGGCCCCCTTGGGCGCTGTGATGGTCACACTACAGACATCTAGGCGGACACCAACATAAGACTAGTTGCAAGTTAGACATGTTTAGAGTCTCTGCATCCTTCTGAGCGAACATACCTGCGGATAGCTATCGAGAACAGCCTTCAATACTTCCTCTCTACCATCGCCCTCGTTCGGAGGCCAGCGCGTACAGATGCAGACGTTCGGTTCTGATAACTCAATCTCATCAAGGTCCACCAATGCTCCAACACACAACGCTAACCTCACGGCAACAGCACCATGCTTGGCTAAATCTGTGTTGGTTGGCGAGCACGCGAGGGCTATGGCAGAGAGGAGTCCGACACAGAGTCCTTGGATGCCTCCGTCGCGGAGGCCCTTAAGAATGCTGGTATGCGCGTCCAAGTTCCCATGGCCATCTTCCTCACTCATATCATGACTACTCAAGTAGATCATGTATTCTGAGATATGAGCAAGGACTGTCAACACTGCCAATTGTGTATTCCTTGATGTCCGTCCCGCCAACAGCAAGGAGGGGTTGTCGCACTCGATCCATTCGACCAAATTCTGAAGCATTAGAGCTGCATTAACACGTTCTAGAGAATGCTCTCTCTCGACGAGCAGAGACCAGAGTTCGGGAAGCTCTATGACTGCGTCCCTCAAGTCTGCTAGGAGTGGGTTGTGAATGATACTGGAGCGAAGGCGGGACAGGGACGCATTATCAGGGTCCGATATCACCGAACCGCAGATTAGCAATGAAGGTGACTTTGCAGGCATAGTTCCGATGATGACCAGCAGATACTCAAAGAAAAAGGTGTAGAGAAGGCCGTGATCGTGATTGGTGTGCAACCAGAGTTTGCAATAGCTTTAGCTCCCTATATGTCTTGCCTTGGAAGCAATGCAGACTAGTGATGTAGGGGTCGCAGTTCGCGTCAGCTCATAGCCAAGATCAACTATAAATAACACTTCTCAAATCACGCTTCAGTCAGCATAGCAACTGCCTATACAATTGCCCAAAGGAAGCTTTCAGGTTATCATTTGAATGCAGACTAATCACTTCCTTTGACTATTTCCCCGCACTTGGTCCGGATACTCGGACTCTCTATCATGCCGACGGATATCGGGTTAGCTATGGATCGATGATAGAGCATAATCACGCCACGTTTACCCTGTAATCCAAGTTTCCTTGAGATGCTGTCTGCATATCAAAACTTACATTACGTATAAATGGGCCCACATATAAACCGTTCAGGGGTCCTGCATGGCCGACGCATGTCTGTGGAATATCAAGGTCTAGAACACAAAGATGGAAATCCCAAAATGGTCTTGATGTCGTAACCTTCATACCCCCCTCCCCTGGTCGAGTTGAGATGTGGGGGTCCTTAAAGATACACGCCCGGTATGCCAACTTCTTATCCCTCACTGTATGATGTCGCAACTCAAGCCAGCGGGATGCGTCAAGGAGGTAGGATTCAGGTCATACTGATAATGTTACCCTAGTTACTGCAGTCCCGAACAAGGGTCATAATGCTCCACTGGAGTCCCAGTTGGGGGATCTGAAGCAGTACACTACCGAGACTCGGAGCCAGAGACGGAAAGCTCGATCAAATCTTCGATACTGCTTGAACACCTTTGATCATATACGTGTGAACAAAACAGCTGTTCTACAACTCTTCTTCAAAAGCTACCTAGACATAGAGCCCTCAAACGCAAATGTCTTCACCAGTGTCTGACAGCAAGCTCGACAAGGGCAACGTCACCTTGACAGGTGCACAGGAAACCCTCCTCATCACCCTCTTTGCCCGCGCCAAAGATGCCGAGTCTCCAAATCCAGTACTGAACGATAAGCATTCCGTCCAAGTCGTCAGCCACATCCGCGACCAGGGTTACAATTTCTCACGTACGACCTTGGACCGATCAGACAGCGGCTTCTTTACGAGCTTAGTAGCAACACGCGCCCGGGTGCTAGATATCTGCTGTGAGAAGTTCCTGGAAAGAAATCCAGGTCCCGCTACGATAATACATCTAGCGCTCGCTCCTCGTCCTTCGTCGGCGGCTATCACTTCAAGCAGCTGCAAATAAGGTTGCTAATTGAGTTATTAAAAAGGTTTATTGTATATCAATAGAGAGGATATTCTTAGTTGAGACTTTGTACGTAATAACTTAGACAGCAGGTTCTGCCTGAACTCTGAGTTAATTGGCCTTTTTTTTATGTATTGGTTTGATATATCTCGTGGAGATATCATAAGCACAAACCATCAATCAATCATAGTTTGGAAGTCATAACCATGCATCAGAGCTAGAATCCCATGTGCTCCAACAAGCTGACAAGCTGCTCCTCGGATATTCGTCTGAGTGCCTTCCGCTGACCTTCGTCCTGGTTCATCCTCAGAAAGTCCTCATTGGTCAATCGCCAGGGCAGCAATAAGCCCAAAACCTCATCCACATCGGCAAGTCCCTCAACGCCAGGAATAGTGCTGGGTCTTTTGACATGATGCCGCTGGAGCTCAGTCTCCCATGCAAGGGCAAGCTCCCAGTCGATACCCGGTCCATTGGCAGAGGCTATCGGCGCAGGGAGCGGCGAGGGAAATTGGCCAGTGAGTTTAGCGCTGCGGAGGGTAGCGACCTCGTGGTCTGCGGACCAGCCTGAGAGCTGACCGCCATTGGTCCCGAAGGAGCGGAAGAACTCGTAGGCAGGGTGCAGGATGCTGGAGAAGTCATAATCGAGTAGCGCGGTGATGCGACCTGTCGCGGGGTCGTAGAGAAGGTTGTCGGGGGCTACGCATCTCAGTGTCAGTGTATCCGACTGGGCATGTCATTCATGCTAGCGAGAGAGAGAAACCCACTGAAATCGGCGTGTATAATTGCACGGTCGTGCTTAGATGGCAACTGGGAGAATTGTTGCGGCAAACCACGCTCGATGAAATCTTGAACACGGCCTCTGACCCCGTTGGCGCGCCAACCTTGGAGATGAGGACTTTTGTCGGCCTTGGCGAGAGCGAGCTCGATTCGACCTTTGAAAGACTCTTCAAGTGAAAACCACGGCCCGGCTCCAACGCTCGTCATGGGCGCGCTAACAATGGCACCCTCATCGTCAAATGAGACGCCTCCCCAGCCTCGGATGCTGTCGGGGATTGGATAGTCCTGCAACGCCTTGAGGATTGTGGCCATCTGGGCCAGGATACCCTTCTTGTCGTCGAGTGACATGGTTTCACCAAAGGGCTCCGCCAGAGGCTCGCCAGGCATAAACTCCTGCAGAATCCATCCAAGATGATGGTGACTGGCAGCGCCCCAACCAAAGACACGAGGGACGACATGGGGACTGATGTGGTGGAGGGCTTGTGATGCGAGAGAAATCATGGCAACCTCGTTCTGCACGCGGGTCTCGGGATGCATGCTCGCGGCTTCGGGGTTACTGAGCCGCATAAGCAAGTGCTTTGTGCCTTTGGGGATGGGCACGCAGCCGGGCTGGTTCGACTGGGTCGCATCGCGCGGGAACTGAATGTCGGAGGGGAGCGTGAGGTGGTAGACAAAGTTGTTGTACTTGAAGGGACAGTTGGGATCGTATTGAACTGGTGTGATGCTGGTCTGCACAAGGTCCTGGCGGCGGTGTAAACAAACGGGGTTAGCACGAGTTAGTCTTGCAAAGTGGGGGAACGGGGTCGCTCGCTCGCTCACTCACCTGGGCAGAGAAGAAAAGACAATCCGACAAGAGCTTCTGAATATATTCGAGACGTGCCTGAAAGCCGGCGTGATTGTTGGAGGAGGCTGCCATGTTGACCGCTGCTGCTGCTGTTGTTGTCAAGAGGAGGATTTGAGGCTCTGATGTTTAGCGGCTGCAGTAGCACTATGTACCCGAGTTAGCCATCTAAGCATTCAAGTGAGTGAGTGGATATGTGATGCATACAAATAAATACAGTTAACAGTTAGTGGGATCCCGCCAACCAACTGCGCCCAGTAGTGGATGTAAAATCCAAAACCCTCTGTACCCTACTGGACTCACTCCACTGGACTGCCGCCGCTGTTTGTATAACACCATTTAACCCAAGACTTGCTGCCTCCATCTCCCCTCTACATGCTCATCAATCAATGATTTCAGACGCCTTTGACACTACATGCCGCCAGATGGAGCAATCCTCCAGGCGCTGGTGTACTTATATCGTACCTGTCTACTTGGGCTTGTTCATCGCCATCATTCTCCTCAATGTATGGTTTCTCCGCCCTTGCAAATGTTCTCCTCCGACACATATAATCACACAAGAGAGTCAACATGGACACTGCCAGTAGCTTTCCTATCCCTCAATCCTTTACCCTCCTCTTGATTCTATAAGAAAATAGATCCTATAGAGAGCCTCATCAGCACCACCTCCGTCAAATTCGATGCTGAGCTCTTCTTTACATTTGTATACATGGGCAAGCCGCGCAAGGAGCTCGATGAGGCTTGGAAAGTCTTGGTCGATCGTACGTCTGACCTGGACACTGTGTAAACGGCTCACTCACCTCTATAGACCCCATGATCTTGGTCGACAGTGATACTCTACACATATTTGACGACTCGACTGAGCCCACCAAGGGTGTTGGTAATCACTACTAAGCGACAGTCGAGATCTTCCACCTACTCCACTGCCTGGGAAATACTCGCAAGCTCATCTGGCGTGACAATTATCAGCATGTTGATACTTTCTACCCGCCTGAGATTGTATAGAAGCACGTTGGTAGGCCACCCATCCATTCATATCATCCAGGTCAAACATGTTGCATGCAGTGACAAACCTATCTCTACCTACTACTACAGATCACTGTATAGATCTACTGTGACAGGCACTCATGTGCAAAAACAGCACCACCGCTCTGATCATTTGCACTGATCAGGGAAGCCATCAGCAATCCAAGGCCCGCATTCAACTAGTCATGTGTGCAGAAACTTTTCGCAAATATCAGATTGGGTATGGAAACACGACTCTGAGCTTGGTATCTTGGCCGAGGTTGGATAAATAGTAACTAGACTGCGGGATCTGAGACTGAACCAATCTGTAGAAAATTTAAGGAGTATACGTGTATGTTCCCCATTTCAGAGGATCGTCCGTCACCACCGTATCCTTATCTAATCCGGTCCTCAACCGTCTGTTCCACGCCCATTGTTGAATGTCAGCAAAGCTACGACACGTGTGAACAACCTCGGCCACAACCTTCATCCTTGAGTTAGGTGAAGTGCGGGAGAATGTTGTAGGCGTGATGTCGCTGCTGCACATGATGCCATGCCGAAGCATGTAAAGGCAGTGATCCAGATGTTTGATCCCCAGAAGCTCATCCTTGTTCGTCATGTTAACGTCCCCATAGATACCCTTTCGAATTAGATTCAGACAGTGGAGCTGGTGGAAGAGATAGTTGTATGACATTTCCGCCTTCAGCGCCTGGGATGGGCAGCGTCTTGTTGTCTATAGTTTCCGTCTCAAACAATCAGCAGCAGTATTCAAGTCATGATTACCATTGTTCCTGAGCTTCAACTTGGGCTCCATGCTTTCTTCTATTTTCACTATTCATAATGCTGGAAAGCTCGGCTGAAAATCCTAGCTGGGTTGATAAGATATCTAATAATGCTATCTTCTATAATTATATATTGTTGACATTCTCTGACTGGAAATAGAATGCCTTGGATTGATGTTACGAGATTGCGAATTGATCTGGCTGACTGTTGGGTTTGGCAGCCACGGTGACAGGAGGACGGCTCCATTGAATCGCTTCTGAGGTAGAAGCAAATATCAGTGTTTAAATTAATCTATTCAATCCAGCAAACACAAGCCCAGGATAACATTAATACTACAAGCTCCCACTTTCCAATACGTCCCCTTTCTCCATTTTCCTCTCTTGAACAGCATCACCGAAGAGTTTCAGAGCTGCAACCACAATCCAAGAGTAACTACAGTCGATGCTTCAAAATGCCCAAGAAGAGGGACGATCGGCAGGAACCGGTCAGGCGGACAATTGTTCCTACTACATCCCTGCAACCAATTCAGACCCTGGTGGATGATACCAGCCATCGCAATTTGGAGTACGGCTTCAACTTTGAAGAGAGCGAGAAGCGCAGTTCCAATGGCGGAATGGTATGTTTGCTTGTGGATAATGCCTGTTCCCATACCTAGCTTAAGTAATGCAGTCCTGCTGGTCGTTGACGTCGGTTTCCAGCGACAATTGAGAAGCTGAACCAAGTCATGCCCAAAGACGACAGTCGTGAACGACAGTAACGTTGTTCTTATCGTCAGTTGAGAAACTGAGTCAAGCCATCATCGCAGGCAACGATCGTGAAGGACAGCGACGAGCAGTCTTCTGCAACAGCCTATTTTCACAAGGCAGCCAGTGGCTCAAAGTCCAAAATCAGGCTTGGGGGCAATCCTTCAGGATCATCTACAGTACGACCCGTCCTCACCTGACACAACGACCCTCTACAGCATGTTCCGCATGTATTCGACTCAAGTCTGCCTCCAAAAACTTTGGAAAGATCGAAATCCACAGCAAGAACCCTAGCTGGGACATGTCAAGGTTTTGGGTGAAAGTCCTCTCAAGCCTGGCTTGACTCTAGTGTATATGGATCAGTAGCCGGCATCAGGAACACGGGGACTTTCTTGGGGGAAGCAACGAGCTCCCCAGTCACGGTAACCTTGGAATCTCGATAGACTTATCCTCCTCTTTAGAAGTCTCGGGAGTGATAGGGTGGATCTTGTCTTTTTTCTCTTGCTGCTTCAACTTACTCCACTCTTTTGGGACGTCTTGGGTCTAGCTTTCTTCTTGAATAGGCCCTAGTTCGGACTTCTTTGAGTCTTCAGGAGTGTCGTCGGTTTTGGGATCGTTGGTTTTGATCTCGAGCACCTCGGGACTTTCTGACTTGGCGGGTCTAGTTTCGTAAGCTTCCAATTTCTAATCTGAACCCCCTAAAGAACAAGACTTAGTTTGGTGTCTAAATTTCAACTCCTGTATCCCCATCTTGAGATAAATTGCTTTGCCTTCGATTGTGTCGAGTCCCGAGTTATCAGCATCGAATAGCGGCAAGTCGCGACATTAACCCTTTGTTTCTAGCCCTCTGGGAAGCGAAGCTACTTTTTAGTATTGTTGTCCATGAGTCTTTGGGTGCTAATGAACACCAGACTCTTCAAGCCAATACAAGTAGACCTTCCAAGTCCAGCGCCTGCCCATTCATAACTGTAGTCAATACTATAAAGAATATACAGGAGATAAAATTCGCGGACAGCGATCATATGACGAGAAAATCCAATCCTCACAAGATGGACTTTAGATGTCGATCATAGCATGGTTCCTCAAAGGTTCATGTTTCCCTACTACTCCCTAGACGCCGAGAAGATGCTGCTTCTCACGGACATGGGAATAATCGGGAACAAGATCTCAATCTCTTCCTGACAAACAGCTGAGTGGTAGTCCGAGAGCTCTTTGGCAGGTCTACTGGCCATTGCTGTCATGCAAGAAGGAGACACCTCTCCCGATAGTTTAATACACAGATATTGGCATCGGCATGGCTGTCTCGCAAATCAATCAACATGCTACTCTAGGTAATAAGATAGTCATTTTTCACAAACCATATCTACACGTTTGAATGTACTACTGGAATCATTTCTTGGCAGACTAGTTTTGTCGAGCATTGTTGTGGAGAATAATGCATCTTTCTGGGATGTTTTTGAGGCGGTAGTGATAGTTTTCTAAATAACGATAGACAGACGTGTTATTGGCTAAAGAAATTTGATGGTAGGAGGTTTCAAATGGCTAGGCCTTCATATGAGGCATGCAAGATAGAATGAATAAATAAAGAAGGCAGGATTAAACCCTTCTCAGTCCAGATTACTGACTGTAAGCGGTAATTGTTCTCACTCGCGGCATGAGAGTTGCAATTTGGTGGGACTATACGCCACAGATACCAGCCTCAAGTGGCAGCGCAGCGAGAGTTAAAGAGGTCCATTATCTATAGTACTTTGATATACACCTGATTTGCTTATGAAGAAAGGTATACCTAATATCAATAGTTTAATTGGCTACATGCCCACATATTCTATTTCTAGTGCCTTGCCGAATTCTCCCCTGAGCTTATGGCGTTGTTCGGCCAGCAACCAGCTCGACTCTGGGCCAAAACCGCTGATGTATTGTAACGGTTTCTTTTAGTTCGTCAAAGAAGGGCTGGGCCGAGATGGCAGCTATTTTTTCTCACTAACGTTATCGATCGATCGGAGATTGATCAAGATGTAATAAACATTAGTGCCGCAGAAATACGAGTTTTTCGCTTCTAATGTCATGCAAATGAATATCGCACAGCAACGCTCGAAGCTCGGAGGTTTGTTGAAATAGCGGTGAGATCTTGCTTCAAAAACTACGGAGATTATGCATACCTCTTTGGTTGAGTTCTTTGGCCTCGAAAAGCCACAACTTGAGATGGCGTTTTGTGTAACCATCCATCTACTGCACAGCCCAGAACTTAACGATTCTAGATTGGGCATGAAAAAAAGAAAGAAAAAAAAAAGAAAGAAAAAACTCGAGCAGCGGGCAATCACGAGGGTCAGTTGGTTGCTTGTATTCTTCTTGCTCTGATGAAATGAGCGACCGAAAGTTGGGAGAAAAAAGGCCACCTTTCTATACTCGGTTTCGCAATTGCTTCCGCTCAATCTGCAGGACTTACGAGGCATAAAGGCCTGCTGAGAGAACAATACCTTCTGGAGCTGCAGGGCGTAAGCTCGTGGCGTTAGCGCCAAGTGGTATGTCCTGTAATAGCGATTTCAACACTCTTCAAGTTACAAAAAAAGACTCGCCTTCAAAGCAATAACAAGGCCCTAAGAAGTACATACCATCCTCAGACAGTAGCGCAGCCAATGCACAAGTATTTCACACACTCTCTAACGGTATCCAACCACTTTATTCCTGTGAGAAAAAGGAGCTCACCAACAGCTAAGCTCGTCAGCCTCACTTTCCAATCCCCCCTCAACGCCACCTGCATCTGTTCCAGACCTCCAAGTGTCTCAGACGGAGGAAATACTCCGGATTGAGGTCAGCAATCTCACTGCAACAAAAGCAATTCAGCGAATGAGCCTGGGATAGATCCTGGTTATTCCTTCGATAGCGCAGCCACATTCATAATAGCGGCGTTCTTGGACTTTACTGTAACACGATGGGCTGGGCGAGACACAGTGGTGATGGTGGGCTAGAAACTTAGAGGCGAGAATACATTCATTAAATATGCATGCATAAACTCAGATTTCATGTCAACTCAAGTATAAAATTATCGCTGCTTATCCAGGTAAATGAGACGACAACGGTGCAGTCATGTTTTGCACAAGTTGACCAGCAGCATTCGAAGTGCCTTTGGATCCGAGAGGGCACCTTGTACAAATTTGAGTGGATTTGGCTATAATAATGGGCTGTCTATTAATACGCTATAGCATTAAAAATCATCACGATCTACAATCTGCATTGTTAGAAATACTTGATTCTCAAGCTGTTAGGTTAGTACAGAATTGCATTCTTGACTGCTCAGGTACCAGGCTGCCCGACTGTACCCCCGCGCCCAATCGCCCAGCAGCTGAAGATTAGTGAGTTAATTGGCCTGAAGAGTAGATGAATTACAGCGGATATTTATCGCGGGAGCTCGGCGCACTTACAATTCTCAAATATCTGTCTTCCAATGCTTGAAAGACGTGCGATTGTAAAGACTTTTATACTCCAGCAGCAAATATTTGGGAAATGTTTAATCTTTCGCCCATTTTTTCAAGGTCAGAGGATATGGGGGCTTCCTTTGACCTGCTTCTGAGGATGCAGCCATAGTCACCGGGTTTTCCACTATCTTTTTTCAGCATCGAGCTACTACCCGCCGGGTTGAGAATGGATTCGCCCCCCCCTCTAAAGAGGGGGTAACGTAACCCGTAA
>PVQA01000391.1:0-23409 GCA_002980515.1 Fusarium burgessii
AGTAGTACCTCAACTTCAATGGAAACCAGATTCTGGGGGCGGGCTGGGGCAGGGGGGGTTGATAAGGGACTCCTAAACAGGTGATAACGATTATCGTCCGCTAATGGGCTTATATTTGTAAAAGCTTACATTGATTGTTGAGACTTGAGGATGGTAGCAGCATAAGTACATAGGGAGGTAAAGGTTAACAAAGACCAAGCAAGGCCATGACCAACGCAAAGTTTTGGAAAAGAAGGTTCCATAAACAATCGAGTGATTGACTCACTTCAATAACTTCTGGTATTGGCGACAAGGCATAGGTCTTGCATTCTGCCGGACCGAATCGAACTCTGGCCCCAAACATCAAACACAAGATGCTTGCGACCCGGCATGTCTAGGCAAATGTTTTTATTAATTTCAAACAATTGCGGATGCAGCAAATGCGTCAGTTCCTCCAACCAATCTTACTTAAGGCTACTGAAAACATGTGTAGTCTAAAAAGGACATACAGGGATGTGCGAGGACCCTGAGCCTGTCCAGCCAGCCCTGGTTTGGGCTGCGCTGCAACAGCTAATGGATCCCGTATAAAGTAGGTTGGATCGCGGGAAATCTCCGATAAGCGGGACATGAACGATCTGACAGCTCGGAAGAAAGATCGAGAGACTTTAACGTATTAGACAGGCGTCTCGTCAACCTCAAATATTGACGACGCGAAAAAAAACCTTACGATTTTAGTGTTCCTTACGTTTTCACATGCACAAGTTAGCTGCACACGGCTTGAACATAGGCGCAATGTAACTACCTTAGCGCAATATTTGATGACACCCATATGGATCTCCCAGGCACCCACAGCAGCCCGGATTTAATAACATGACGGAGATTCTGCAATTCTAGAATCTGCTGTTCATGGTGACTAGGTATCCAATAAGTAATCGCGCGATAGAATTCACAATGTGGCTGACGCAGATATCGCCCTTCGTCTATATGATTAGTAATGCTGCTCTCCACGACGATTGTTTGCCAGCCTCGCGTGGCATACTAAGTACAACACCCAATTGTGCAGTATGGAGATTAAGGTTACCGGGCAGGACCGATGAATCCCTGTGGATTCTTTTCAATTAACTTCCTCAAGACTCTTCTATCGTATTGATAATAAATACTTGCTTAACATCTAGTAATTATGATGCCGAAAACTAAAACTGATTCAATAATGCTGCATGGAGAAGCTGTATACTTCGAATAACTCTCAAGAAGGACTACTGAAATCCGCACTGGAATTATTCTGACACTGCCCTGTCGATTTAAGCCTCTCAAATCATGGCTATCTGCACTGTTTCACAGTCAGCTCTGATGCAAATCCTCGGGCCGGACCAAGCATATAGACTAACATAAAAACATGAGCTGGTTTAGCTTCTTAAACATGCGTAGTATTTATGGTAAAACATGATAAGGCAGGCATTTGAATACCTAAAATTGATCTCGAGTTATTATAAGATCAATATTTATAAGCGTGGATAGATTAAAAGCATTCTAACCACATTCTGGCTGCTTCTAAAATCTTGGGGCAGGTATTGCCAACCATGGAGGTGCCTTTACCCACGTAACAGTTGTCCTATTGCACAAGATATACATGGCGCGCCAAGATATGAAGACTTATTGACAGAATGGAGCCTCCTATACCGAAACGGCTGTGACTTCACGATGACCCAGGTACTGAGCAGAACAACTGGACGATGACCTGGAGGAAACTTTTTTGATACAAGCATTAGCCTCCAATTCCCGTCTAGTAGTACAAAGGCATGTTTGCTTCTGTCAGCCGCTCGTCTCTCAAGCGCTCTTGACAACCTTGTCATCGTCAAACTCTATGTCAACAATTCCGTCGGCCTTGACCGCCTTCACTACCATCCCCTTGAAGTCAATCGGTAATCGGCGCTTCAGCTCGTCGGTGCACATTGTCAGAATCTTGATGCCCTGGTGGAGGGTGATATCAGGGTGGTGGTGCTTGTCGAGGATAGACAGGCAGTAGTATCTGTGATAGTACAAATCAGCAACAATCCAGGTCTTTCGTTTCATATTATTTGTTTCAATAACACCCGCGTTTAGTAAGAACATACTGTGCGTATCCATGTGCCGCATAAGGAACATCTGCTAGCGACGCTAGATAGTCAAGCCAGTAGAGCGAAGGCTTGCCGGTGATGGGGTCAACACCACCCATGAGGAGGTTGACGTTGTAGGGCTTTCGAGATCGCAGACTGGTAGCTAGCTCTCCACGAACAAAGTGAGCAAGGCCAGAGGGAGACAGGTCGGACTCGTTTCGCATCGAGTAGAGCTGGGCATTTCGTTGAATGTATTCGGCGAATTGCACTGCGAAGCAAGTATTAGCTGTCGTCATGGCGGGGCCTACGATGTGAAGTTGGATCAAGTACCTGTGTCGCCGGCTTCTCCAGAGAATGCAAGAAGGGTATGCTTGTTGAGAGCTCTGGTCTTATCGTCAGATGCTTTGAGGATGGTGGCGCCTCGCATCGCAGCCTTAGATGCTGCGATGATGGTGAAGTCCTTTCCAGTGATTCCCAAAAGTACCTCCCTGTTTAGTAATATTAGAAAGGTCTGAAGCTATAGGTGCAGCTTATGGATAGCTTACATGTTGAAAATATTATGGTGCGTGACGGGAGAAGTGTCGATGTGTTGTTGTGGAGGAGATGTTCAAGGTGTTGTTCAGCCTTCAAGGTCCAGCAGTAACAACCAAGCAAGCAAGCTCTCCCATTAGGCTGTAGTGCTGCGCGTCAACGCTTGCTCAGGAAGCTTCCCACACCAGGTTTGTTTGTGCCTCTCCCCACCGCCTGCAGCGGAAAAACTAGGCCCACTACTGAATCTCTAATTGGCCACTGGAATGCTGATAGATTATCCGTGATCCACAGTGAGTCAACTTTTTTTTCTGAGGGTCTAGAAATTTATCTTAAGGCGGGTTCAAAAGTCGTGAACAGACAGCCAAGTTCACGGCGCCGCTACGATGTCGTCCTTTTTCACGGTTTCAGGCGTGCAGAAGAAGCGCAAGCGCACCGAGGCGTCAGAACAACCAAAGAAAAGAGTTGCAGCCTCAAAATCTGCTGGAAAGACACATTCGAAGAATGCGGGCCCCACCAAAAAGCGAGTCGAGCGAGACGATGAGTCCATCTCTGGGAGCGATTCAGACGATGACGAGAGCCACGACAGCGTCTCTGTCGCGAGCGACGTGGAAATGGAAGACAATGAGTCGGAGGATGAGGAGGGTGAGACTGCCGCTGAGAGAAGATTGCGGCTAGCAGAGCGATACCTCGAGAATGTCAAGGAGCATGTGGACGAAGCTGGTTTCGATGCCGCCGATATTGACCGAGACCTGATCGCGGAGCGGCTGCAGGAGGATGTAGCCGAAGGAAAGGGGCGAGTTTATCGCCAATTGGTCTCGGAACTGGGTTTTGATAACACTTCGCGCACATTCTTTCGAACCAACACCAACGCCGTTACCGCTATCGCTGTATGCGCCCCCTACATCTATACGACGACGAAGGATCTATACCTACAAAAATGGAAGACGCAAGATCTCCCCCAACACCAGTACCCGCAGACAACAAAGCGGAAGCCAAAGAAGCCCCCAGCGCCCTCGAGGAAGCGGCCTGAACTAGAGGCGTGGCTGAAGGGAAACACGACAAAGACAAAAGACAAAAACTACTGGCGCCATACGGATCGTATTCTCGCCGTCGCAGCCTCTCCCGACGGCAAATATGTAGCTACTGGTGGCGCAGACCGGAAGCTCATTATCTACGATGCCCAAGCCCTCAAACCCATCAAGGTTTTCACACATCATAGAGACGCCATCACAGGATTGGTCTTCCGAAGAGGAACGAACCAGCTGTACTCATGCTCCAAGGATCGCACGGTCAAGGTCTGGAGCTTAGATGAGATGGCTTACGTTGAAACGCTGTTTGGTCACCAAGACGAAATTCTCGATGTCGATGCCCTCGCGCAAGAGCGATGTGTTAGTGTTGGTGCAAGAGACCGTACTGCGCGTCTCTGGAGGGTCGCCGAGGAGACGCAACTTGTGTTCCGTGGTGGTGCTGTAGACAAGAAATCACGGCCGAGCGGCGTTCACCCACGATCTCTGCTCCACGAAGGTAGCATGGATCGTGTCGCCATGATCGACGATGATCTCTTTGTCACAGGTAGCGACAACGGTGCCCTTGCTCTATGGAGTGTCCAGAAGAAAAAGCCTGTGTACATCGAGCCAATTGCGCACGGTATCGACCCGCCCTTGGAGCCCGAGAAAGCATCGGCCGAGGTGAATCCAGACCCCCAGATAGTACCTCCTCCAACACCCCGCTGGATCACCGCTATCCGAACGGTTCCCTACTCTGATGTTATTCTCACTGGCAGTTGGGATGGTCACATCCGAGTCTGGCAACTGAGTGAGGATAAGCGCAAGATCGAGTTCCGTGGTGTACTCTCCAAGCCCGAAGACCAAGAAAAGGAGCCTAATGCGGAGAATGTTCATGGCCCACTCCATGGTGTTGTAAACGATATTGACATATTTGAGCGCGGCGACAGAGGAAAAGATGGTCTTTGTGTGGTTGTGGCCATCGGAAGCGAACATCGGCTCGGCAGGTGGAATCCTCCAGC
Source organism: Fusarium burgessii (assembly GCA_002980515.1). Classification (NCBI taxonomy): domain Eukaryota; kingdom Fungi; phylum Ascomycota; class Sordariomycetes; order Hypocreales; family Nectriaceae; genus Fusarium; species Fusarium burgessii. The sequence goes on from PVQA01000391.1 coordinate 4,633, forward strand.
AAAGGCTGGACGTAATGGGGGTTTCATATTCGAGATTCCACGGATACAGCGACCAGTGGTGAACGGCACGAACGAGAGCTCAGATAGCGACGAGCAAGAATAAAAAAGTATAATAGATACTTGAAAACCATTCGGTAGTTATGGTAGAGACTTGACTCACACCACTTATTGTATGTCATTAGCATATTGGAGAAGAAGAGGTCTAGGGACAGATGGTGATCCTTCAGGAGTCGGGTGTTAAATAGGAAAAAGCTTTGTGATGGGTATAAACTTCAATCATCTTTCTACACGTCTAATGCTTTTTTTGTCGTGCTAACTCCTTTCCCTTCCGATCTCAAGCTCCAAGCATCCGAAACCTAGCTCTGATGACATGATATAAAATCTGGGATTATTCTGATCATAATGGGAACCGAACCCCCCTCTGATTCCCCGTTCTTGTCAACACACCAGCCGTGTTACTACCAGAGAAGTCAAACAATCTCATCACACTGTCAGATCGATGGACTGATCAACTCCATCATACTGTGGTCCTCTAGGAGGCGATTTGTCGTCCTCTATGCTTTTCATAACAGACTCGAGTTCAATAACTCGCTGACTGCCTTGAGATCCTGGCGAGGGACGGTGTCTCGTTACTAGAGACACCGACGACGAACTGGTTTTCTTGATAGTAGATGAAGTGGCTGTAGGGCCCACGTCGTCGGGTGAGTCTGATAAACAATGTACGAAAGTGGGTGTTGAGGGCTGCTTGGGCGTCCGCTCATCGCGAAGCCCCTCTGTGGTTAAACCGCAAGGCACTGGTGGTGCGCTATTGACAGGCGATGATCGAGCTGAATGATAAACATCTCTTGAGCTAGAGGCCTTAGACTCGTTGCCCGAGTCCTCCCTTAAAGGTTGGACGAGCGATGGTTCATTTTTTCTCGTAGGCGTCTGTGGTTGGGCTGGCGTCTCCGCAGAAGTAACTGCAAAATATGATGAAGTGGTTCCTGTCTGTCGAGCCGCTTCGGTAGGCGAACCTTTGGCGCCGTTCACTGACAGATCCGTCAAATTACGACTAACTTGTGGCGTCTCAGGTTGTGTTTGGGGCACCTGCGGCGAAGAGGCAGCTACTTGTGGGGAGGAGACAGGACCCCTTGTTGCCCTCCGTTGTCTCTTCATCTCCTTTTCCTTTTCCAGCCGCTTGTGTTGCTTCTCTTGGCACTCGAAGAGAAGATCCCTTACCTTGGCACGGATCTCAGGAGCGTTGATCTCCCATCCAGTGTCTTCTTTGTGAAGCAGTCTTCGGACAGCCTGGTCTGGATCCTTCAGGAAATTTTCCATGTACCCCAAGACATATACACCACAATCGCAAAAATTGTCTTGCATTGGAATGCCCCGAGCAGTCATGCCGCCCGGCACACCAGTGATCTCCAAGCCTTTCTTGTGCTTTGCTTCCTCAACGAGATAGTCCTTTAGACACTTGCAGGTTGGTGGATGTGCTGAGCCCAGCGAGTCGAGTGTAATGATTCTTGGATCATCAGTGCTGAACTTCTGATTTCCACCGGTCGATTTTCGCTTGCTCGTTTTGGCAGGGGTTCCTATGTTCGCCGTGTTCTCGTCACCGACAAGAGAAAAGCTGCTGCCATTAATTGCCCGGCTTCTGGTTGAGCGGGCAACTTCAACATCTATAGACACAATGGAAGGTTTCCTTTCAGTTGGCGACTTTGCCGCAGGATTCGTTGCAGGGTCATTATCCTCAACAATTATTGCGCCTTGCGGATTTGAGGATTGTTTGTTGGCGTCTGTCGTCGCCTCCACCTCTTGCTGCAGAAGGCGAGGTGCATTGTAGATGATAGCAAGATACCAGTGCGCGTTTTCATTGACTGGAACAACAATGTACTCGTATGAAAGTAGTTCGACTCGGGCCGTCCAAGCTTTGACGCCTTCGTAATTGATCTTGGCGCGATTCGATCTTAGCTTCTCGAAGAAAAATGTGCTAAAAATGTACACCTTATTTAGGACCTCTGGTTGTTCTTTCTCAAGCTTGTCTTGGAGGTAGCGCAGATAAAAGCTGATGAGATTGTCGTTCAGGAACTCTCCCTCATCTAGCCTTTGAATATCATCCTTGTCGACTGTTGCTCTATTCTTCCCTGTTGGAGGCCATACCAAAGACCTATGCCATTTCCTCTCCCAGCCAGGATTGCGAGCCGTCCATGGTTCCGGAGTTCTTTCACGTCGAGGTTGTGGAGATTGCCATCTGGTTGAGCGTCGAGTCTCGTTCCGTGGACTGCGAGCCAACCCAGTGTATAAATCTTCGGTATCCATTGCTTTGGTCTGCATGTCTCCTTTTGACCGAGAGGTGCTCTGCATCCTGTCCTTGAGCTTTCTGTGCTCAGTGATAGGAGGGCTAGGTGAGGTAGACTCCCCTAAGAATGGATCTCTATGTGAACTGCGTGATTGGAGTCTGACAGTGTTGGCTTTGTAAGTATCATCCGGTAGAAATATATTAGATATCTTCACTGGGTCTCCCTTGTAGTCATCGGCCTCTTTCTTCGCGCGATGGAACGTTGCATTTAGCCTTTCTCTGATAATCATTAGCTCATCTTCAAAAGTATGAAATTTCGGGAAGCACTTACAAGTCATATTGAACGAGGCCTGGCAAGCCGTGCAGCCAGCGGACAAAGTATGAAGCGTCACTATCGTTGACAAACTTAAGCACAAGGTTACCAGTGGAAATAGGTGCTTTTGCCGAGCGGCTAACAACAACGACAGGGCTATTTGTGTTATTGTGCTTTACACCTTGGACCGCTGACCGAAAAACTTCGAGCCAAGAGAGGCCTTGGCCATGCTGATGTATTGGCTTAGCGATATAAGGACCCAGGTGAAGCTTAACTGGCCCAAGATTGTCGGCTGGGGAAAATGATAATCTTCCACAGACTGCAGCTTCCAAGAAAACATCTCCCAGTGGTGGCCCCTTGTAGACCGAGGCTTCTCGTCCCGAGATAGGCTTTGCTGTTCTGAAGGTAGTAGACTGGATGTCGCCCCGCTGGGCTCGCGGCTGAGATAGAAGCTTTGGGTAACCAGGCTTCTTGGCAGCCTCTCGGCCTGCGGGAGCACCAGGCGCAAGCTCGTCATCAGACTGTGTGCACAACTTGAATCGCTTCGCCGCGCTCTGGGGGTATTCTGTTGCAGGTCGTTTTGGTTGAAAAACAATATCAGAAGTAATGTCCGCCGGCGGGGGACCATCGTCGACTTCAACAGCTAAATGGTCCGGACTGGTATGAGCACGAGGTTGGGGAGCAAGGTTTCGGTGTGCAACGGCACTCGTGTCGTCAACCTCGATAGGCGACGAGGATATTTTTTGTTCGGTCCTCCGCCGGCGGCGGCTATGCTTTACACTGTTTTGACGGCGAATATTTCGATATTCCTGTTGGTTGCTTGCAGCTCCTGCATTCCTACCGAGACTTATGATGCTTGAGCTATCGATAGTTTCGACTATAGAGCCTTCTCGGGTTAAGTCATGATACTTGTGTCGCGAGGTTTGCGGTTCTTCGTCGTCGATTGCTTCTAATGGCCGATTACAGGAGCTTGTAGGTAAGTAGCGGCTCACATTTGCCTTGGGTAATTCAGGACCGTATTGCTTGACACGCTTGATTGATCGATCGTCTCGAGATTCGCCAGAGTAACTTCTCGTTTCAGTAGGCTGCCCACCACCCATCGAGCTTCGCGGTCTCTGATCATTGATCGCTCTCTGCTATAGATGTAAGCAACTGCCCTGGTTTCTGCAAGCGCTGTAATAGACTGACAATCCGTGACTTCATTTTGGCTTCGTTTCCCAGAGCTCTCCAGAGCGTGTCAGCAGGAATATCCTATCCTATCGGATGAGTGGACAAGGAGCCTACCCATAGTCCGGGAAAGAGTTGGCGTTGGAGTGATAGCGTGCGAGAGGACTAAAGCGGATTAGAGCGAAGCTCAGTGCAATATAGAGCGATATGGAAGGAATAAGAGAAGAGCAATGCGCACTCCCATCGAGCCTTTTTCCTCCTCTGGTCACCTGTTGACGAAGACTGCGCGTGGGCCTCCAGTTTTTTCGCCTTGACAGTTCACGATGCGTCAGGCTAACAAGCGGTGATCAACAGCTGCCAGCAGTTGGTGCAGTGAGTAGTCGGGGTTCCCTGAGTTACAGGTCGAATCGTCGGGTATCTCGAGGAACACCGGTTTTCATGGGTAAAGATCGGGACTTGTTTGATGGTCGTGTAATTGTCTTCGCGGGACGTTGAGATTGGGTTTTTTGTTCGGTGCAACTGTAGACTATAAGGCTCAGGCGAGACCAGTTAGCTTGGCTGACTTCCAGTGGGGATTGCTCCAATTTAGTACGACTTGAGTTGTCAAAATGCCAGCCTCACAGGGTCCAAGCCTAACAGGTTGTGTTCATTTCATTAGATACTTCCGGACGTAAGACACTGGGAGCACTGTAATTATGTACTTATGAGTGTTTAAATATGAAAGCTTTATATCCATCCATATCAATTAGTATCTTCTTCATTTCGTAAGTGCTGCTTCCTCAATAAGATCATCTCTAGGTAGTGCAGTTGAACAGTGGAGTTCATTGAACCCCACAGCGACCCAATCACAAGGCTGAAACTTCACAGCTTCATCACTCACCTAAGGACCGCAGCTCCCAAAACGTGGCAAGTAAGGAAGGCCCGACACCTTCAACGCGACACCTTCAACGCCCGTCCTTCAAGCTCCCTTTTTCTTTTTCTTTTTCTTTTTGTAAAACACTTTAAGGGCAAAAGCTGCAATCGCAGCCAAACAACTGACCATCATGTACAACTCTCTTACTCGGATTCAAAATACCTTTGGTTTCTTTACCACTGTCGCATTCGTGGTCGCAGCTTTCATCGCTGCATCTGATCTCTTGGCCCCACGGGTACCCGACGCTGGTATCTTCCATAAAACAAACGCTCAGGTGTATGTATTCTTACGTCTGAAATCAGATGTAGTGTACTGACATTCTTCCGTCTTGCAGTGTCAAGGGCCGACCGCACTACTACAGCTCCAAGAAGGAGGAATACGCCATCATTCGATTCAACCTAGACGCTGACCTGAGAAGTCTCTTCACATGGAACACCAAGCAAGTTTTCGTGTATGTCACTGCCGAGTGGCCCGGCCCCGATAATTCTACCAACGAGGCAGTCATATGGGATAAGATCATCACAAACCCCAGCGCCGACCATCTGCAGAACATTGGACCCGTTGCGATGAAGAAGCTCAAGCGCAGCGCTGAGGGCAAGTCTATTGACCCTGAACGGTAAGTCTATATATTCTCAAGTATCAGTATAGAATCTAAAAACTATTGTAGTGGCTTCATCGGCCTCAAGAACCAGAAGCCAAAGTACCAGATCACCCACCCTAGCGGGAAGGTCGCTGAAACAGATGATGTGAAGCTCAAGCTGCACTACAACGTTCAACCCTGGGTTGGGTTTCTAACTTGGGATCAGTCTCGAGATATCGGCCACTGGAAGGCTTTGAAATGGGGAGAATCCCCCAAGTTTCAACTTCCTGCTCTCAAGACGAAGAAGAAAGAGGCTGCCAAGAAGAACTACTAGACAAATACAGATGTGATCTTGAATATGCATTCAGAGTGTAATATATTGGCCAATGTGCTTGTTAATACGATCACCTTGTAGGTCTTTAAGATATTTACTCTTCAATTATATCTGTTCGTACTCGTGACTTCGTGATACAGGTATCTAGATACTTCTATCTTACATTTTCACATCCACAACTTCCATCCCAACGCTGACTATTTTACAAACAATCCAAGCATTTAAAACATCATGTTGTAAGACATGGTATCACGAAAATCCTTCCATGCATCCATCATGGCCAGCACAAGTATGGATCGAGGCTGTGAGACCTCTAGCCTTGAGTTCCATTTCCAGCAGCTCCTCCACTGCCTCGTCCGCGGCTGGCTCCTCCTCGCCCTCTTCCACCACGTCCACGTCCACGACCCCTACCTCGAGGTGAATCAAGGCTAGCTGGTGGCGGAACGTTGCCATATCTTTGTTCCTGTGGGGCATCTGCTCCGTAGTTCCCATCAGCAACCGTAGAACCATGATAACTACCACGTCCGCGACCACGGCCTCCTCTACCTCGAGTTCCGTGTCCATTGGCATCCTGGCCTTGAGTCGCACCGTCAGGGGCACCATTTCGGTAAACCAAGGTGCTGTGCATGAGGTTGGGAGCACCTCCACGAGCGCCATTGCCTCGGCCTCGTCCAGGAGAGTTGCGTCCTGGTGAGTTGGTGCCATTCAAGGCTCCACGCCACCCGCCGCTCAGGGGGGCAGGTGCTGGAGCGTCCTTATACTGAGTGACGCCAACGTTTGTATATCCACTCTGTGCAGCGATAACAGGCCGTCGCTGTTGGGACTTGCTTGTTGTTGAGATGACTTGTTTGTTCGTGGTATTCAGGACTGAAGAAGATGCCACAGTCTGTCCGCGGAACATAGGAGCTCTCTCGTTAAGCGTTGTGCCACTCATGAAGGATGTGTCCCAGACAACATCCAAAAGCAGAGCGGTTGCTGTTCGGCTGATACCAGCAACAGTTCCGCGAGTCGCAATGGGAACCTTTCCAGCGGCAGAGACGTAAGTGACTCGGTCTCCGAGGGCAAAGTTCTGGCTACCAAGTACCATCTCAGCATCTGACGGCTTGAGAAGGGCTGAACGGGGAACACCACGCAGCTTCTTGATATCGATATCTTGAGAAGCTGCATGAATTTGCTCCCCGACACTAGCCAAGGCCTTGACCACCTCAGAGTCGAGTTGCTCAGCTTCCAAAGGAACACGCTCAAACTTGCTGGTCTCCTGTTTCTTGAGCCAGGCCACAATTTCCTTGACTCTTTGAGAAGCAACGTTGGGGTCTTTCCAAAGATCTGTTTCGAGGACCTCGCTCTTCTGAGGCTCCCTCTGGATAGCCGCAAAGAAATCTGGAAAGGCAACCATGTAGTCAGCGATCAACTTGATTGCCATGCCACTGAATTCCCAGCCCGTGTGAGACTTCCTTGAGTAACCCAAAACCTTGAGCTTTCGGCCTTCAAACTTCAGATTCAAACCCAAATTCAGTCTAAGTCCAGCAGAATTGATGATTTGGTAGGAAGATGTAATCTTGCTTAGCACAAGAGGATGAATCCCCAACTGCTTGGCAACAGCAAAAGAAGGGGTGTAGGGGTTTGACCGTTCTGCCTGATGGATGATTTGCTTTGCGAAGTCCGGTTCCTTGTTCTTCAGCATAGAAACAACAATCTCAGCTTTGTTGTTGGCGTGGGCAGCGACTTCAAGGGGACGGCCGTAAGCGTACTCGCCCAGGAAAAACGCACGAGTACCACGTGGGAATTCTTCCTCGATTGGCAATGCCTCCTTTTCAATGAACCGCTCATCTTCGTTTACGACTTCATCAACAATAGTCTGGGCGGCATAGGTGCTTCGTAGGCTGGGATTTTCAGCATATTCCTTAATCAGGGCACCCTCCTCCGTACGGATGAGCCCCTTGAGCATATGGACATATACCAAACACTCAACCTGTCCAATGGTGATTGCCAAGCGCTTGGCATGCCAGTTTTCTAGGTAATCAGCTTCCTTAGCCCAGTCAGCAGCCTCTCTGTTATTGTGATCCTTTGTCACAATGTCTTTGCCGTTATCGGCCAGTTCATAACTGAAAAGTTCGTCCTGCACCTTGATGACTTTGGCTTCCTGAAGGAACGGATATCCAACGAAGCATCGCTGGCCTAATTTGGCCTTCCAAGTTTCTATCTTGGTACGGCTCTCCGTTTCAGTCAGTGTAACACAGATACTTGGGTTTCTGCTGTCCGCCTGGAATACGTTGACACCGTAACCTTCAACAAGTTGGGCGGTATAGGGAAGGGTATGAAGCGAAGGGAAGCCTGCCAGTGCATCAACATTCAGTAAAGCCCCGTTGGTCAAGCCTGACAGGTATTCGAGTCCCTCCATGTCTGGAAGGTCGAAGATGTTCTCGATACAGCGACAGTTCTGGATCTCGGGGAAAACGCCAGGTAGTGGTGAAGGATACACAAAATCGACTTCGGGGGAATACGTGAACTTCAGAGGAACACCGAACCCATTCCGTGCCTTCTCGTCAAGTCCTAATAATTCATTTTTAGGGGCCATGGCTGCCAACAAGCGCTTCTCATCGATGAAAGGGATCTTGATGACTGCTTCCCAGTCCATCTTCTTCCCATTCATGTCCAGCTCGAAGTCTCGGGGATAGAAGTCGTTGATCGGAGAATCAGGATTCGTCATAAGATCGTGGTACACCTTAGGCACAATCTTCTTACTCCGATCCGGCAATACACCCATGAGCTGTTCATATGGCAAGAACGGTTGGCCCTTCTTGAAGTTAAGGTCCGCACCAACGCCCTTGACGACGTCTAGGCCCTGTCAGTTACAAGAACTTATATACCCCAGCATTACATACCTGAGATGAGCGGCGCATAGTGGTATCCGTAGAACCAAGGCCATGATGCGATTCCTCGATAGTAGTAGTATAAGACCCACTGAAGGCCTTGGACGTAGTTCTCGCAAAGCGCTGTAAGCTCCTTGTCGTAGTTGTCGGGTGCCCACTCTTCAAACTTCTGAAGATAGTACTTTGTCTTCCAACCCTGGTACTTGTCTTGGTAGAGCTTCTCGTAATGCTTCTGAGCATCTTCGGCTGTTAAATCGACCACTAAAGCCTTGTCATACGTCTTCATTACCCGATAAGCAGCTAGATTGCCTTCTTCGTCATCATCCTCGTCGTCGTCGCCGTTGATCTTAGGGGGGAACGATACGATCAGATGACGGTGCCCCTCGTCATCCTCTTTCGTGGACCATTGGAGATGCATAGAATCAGCCAAATCCTGAACAAACTTGCGATCGGCAGCCTTGAGACTTGTACCGAGATCTAGGGGTTGTTCGGAGCGTTTCGAGATGTAGGGTCGAATCTTTTGCTTCCATAGATCGCGTTGCGCTGAGGTGATCACCAGCTGACCCCCTTTAGGGGCCTTTGTTTCAGTATTCTTGCTTTCAAGTTTCTTCTCCATCTGTTTCAACGCAAACCATTTCTCATCCGATACGTCGTTCTCGAATGCGTCGATTTCAGTCTTAGATAGTTCGCCGAGGAGACGCTGTAGTCGCTCCATGTTAATCACTCCATTCTCGTTGATATATCCATCGCACTTAGGCAGGATACATTTGTAGATCCTAAACATGTTTGCCAATGCACCTTCATTAATATGCAAACTGGGTAAGTTAGGCAAGAAATCGTTGCCCACGAAGAACGCCATCAAAATAAAGTCATCAATGACTCTTTCCAGATCAAAGGGAAAGCTGAGAGCACCATCTTCTTGGAGCTCCTGAAATTCCATCTCGAGATACTCTCGCACTATGCAAAGATGAAGCAGATAAAAGTTTTGGTGCTCGAGCTCTTTGGACTTGGTCTTGGAAGCCCGTCCAAATGTAACCTCTTCTCGGAGAAGACAAAAATGAGGATCATGGCTAAGTAGACCAAGCATGATAAGATCAGCATCGAGACCATAAAGACAATGCCTCACATTTTGGTTGTAGTTTGGCTGGGCTTTGGCATTTCGGATGTATTCCATGATCTTGTGCTCTCCCTCGCCAGGGACTTCGTGGCCGGATAGCACAATTTCGCAACCCTGCCAGTCAGTGTCCTCAGACACCTTCTTGTTGACAAAATACCTCAATTGCTGGGATAGTTTTGCCATAAACTCCGTGCCTGCAATCCATCAGAGCTGCGATTGACTTTCGTGTTGAGGATGAACATACCAGGGGTGATGCAGTTGCTGTCGAAAGGTTCTTCTTTTGGAATCTCAACACCTTCCTTGATGGCCTTTTCACGGGCCTTCTCAGCATCGAGAGCAGTCCTGAAACGTCGCGAGCGTTGCTGATTCATCTTGGCTCGCGGCGCAACACCATCAATAGCCATGAAGAAGAGCTGCTTGGGCTTGATTTTCCCAAACAAATGTTCAATGTAATTGAATATGCGAATAAACATTTCCTCCTCACTAAGACGGAAGGATACATCCTCGCCTGCATCCTTATGGGTACAGTTATGAATGATACCATTCATGTCAAGCTAGACGACGGTCAGTGTGCGTATAGAGTCAGAAGGGGGTCTCGACGACGAACGTAAAGGCAGTCGAACTCAGGTATTCGGTTCTCTGCAATGAGTTGAGAAATAGCAGGATATCGCTCGGAGAGCCATCTGAAGAACTTGGGGACACTGCGACGAAGAGAGTCAGCTCTTGGAAGTAGGATGAAGGATAACCAGAAATACTCACCCCATCTTGGTAAGTCGTGGACAATTTTCAGTCCACGCAAATCCTCAGATATGCTGAGAGTGCTGTTATGTTGGGGTCGACTTGAAAGCGCCCCTGGGCAACTGGGCGGAAAACGTGGAAAATACTGCAGTAACAGGATCGAAGACAAGACAATAACTCGACGTGGCGCCAAACAGTACAAGGGCGTATGATGCCACAGATAGCGATGAGAGCTCAGCCAGTGGTGCTTCGCACTGATCCTCAGAAACGAGCAGTGTCGTGGTAGAGCGTCGTGTGCTGTGGGAATTTGGAATTTAGAAGGTGAAGGTTGAGACGAATCGTGTTATGGTGAAGTCCAACAGTCATGGATGGAATTCAGAACAGCTGCGGCGTGAAGGTGGGGCTCTGAACCAGCGATGGAGGGGCTAAGGTCAAGTACCTCTGCAATACCACTTAGCTCTACTAAATTATGGATTTGTTGGAGTACTATCTTCGTAACTGACTTTAGTGTTCAGATCCTAGTTGTGAGTCAACTGCCCGTGCTAAGTGTGGTAGATTGTGGGGTGCTCTCGCCACAAGATCTCCCACTTCACTGTGGCTCACCGTTGCTAGGCACTGTTTGTCACTTTACGCGCGACGCGTAGCGACCTCACTTTTCAGTCTTCTTGTGCAATACACCCATTGTCCTCAGTCGTGCACCCAAATTCTACACCAAACGACTTGCTACTTACTAACTTTACCTTTAGCTTACGCATTTCCTTACCCACTATAAAACCGCATAGTACTCTGCTCAGTAAATAAGAAAGTCATCATGGCACCTGCTCAATCTCCGGAGCGCGATGTGGACAGTAAGTTTGCGCATGCAATCAAACTCGCCCGTACTCGTAAATTAGTAGACATACATACTGATACAAACATAGTCGAAATGACTCACGAAGAAGATGATGATCAGGGCGAACGCTTGATCAATGAAGGTAGGGAGACACCAATGACATGGAAATGTATTCATTATACTAATACCAAACAGAGTACAAGACGTGGAAGAAGAACAGCCCTTTCTTGTATGACATGATTCTAGGGCAAGTCTTGGGTCTTTATGCATCGTCGCAGACTCCCCAATCTAACCTTTGTTTTCCAGGACGGCTCTGACTTGGCCTACCCTCACAGTCCAGTGGTTCCCTGATGTCAAGGAGCCCGAGGGCAAGAATTACTCAGTTCACCGTCTCCTGCTTGGTACTCACACTTCAGATGAGAGTCCCAACTATCTTCAGATTGCCGACGTTCAGATTCCAAAAGCTGTGGCACCCAACCCCAAGGACTACGATGAGGAGCGAGGCGAGATCGGTGGCTACGGCAAGTCTGGCGATGTCGCTGCTATCAAGTGCGAAATTGTTCAGAAAATCGAGCATCCCGGAGAAGTGAACAAGGCTCGATACCAACCTCAAAACCCCGACATCATCGCCACTCTTTGCGTGGATGGTAAGATCCTCATCTTCGACCGAACAAAGCACCCTATCCAACCCACTGCTCTCGGAAAAGTCAACGCTCAGGTCGAGCTCGTTGGCCACAAGGCTGAGGGTTTCGGTCTAAACTGGAGCCCCCATGAGGAGGGGTGCTTAGCGTCTGGTAGCGAAGATACCACAATGTGTCTCTGGTAAGTATTTTCAATAGTTACTCAACAATCTCTGCTCACATACTCTGCTTAGGGACTTGAAGACCCTCAAGGGTGATTCGAGAATCCTCAACCCTTCTCACAAGTACACTCATCATACTCAGATCGTCAATGATGTTCAGTATCACCCTATCTCAAAGAATTTTATCGGATCCGTGTCCGACGATCAGACCCTACAGATTGTTGATGTACGACACAGTGAGACCACCAAGGCAGCAGTTGTTGCTAAGCGTGGCCACCTTGATGCGATCAATGCTCTGGCATTTAACCCTCACTCGGAGGTGCTCGTGGCCACCGCCTCGGCGGACAAGACGATCGGCATCTGGGACCTCAGAAATGTCAAGGAGAAAGTGCACACTTTGGAAGGTCATAACGATGCTGTTACATCTCTAGCCTGGCACCCTACTGAGGCTGGCATCTTGGGAAGTGCCAGCTATGATCGAAGAATTATCTTTTGGGACCTTTCACGGGTTGGCGAGGAGGTGTTGCCTGATGACCAGGATGACGGGCCACCTGAATTGTACGTCTGGAAACGATGAAGAAACGGCGCAATAGAAAGCTAACAAACCTAGGCTCTTCATGCACGGCGGTCACACAAACCATCTTGCCGACTTCAGCTGGAACTTTAACGAGCCTTGGCTCGTAGCAAGTGCTGCGGAAGACAATCTGCTGCAGATCTGGAAGGTAGCCGAGTCCATTGTTGGTAAAGACGACGGCGACTTGCCTGTCGATGAGCTCGACCGATAGGTGAGGTGGAAGTTCGTGGAGAAGTTCCGGTCTTCATAGGATGAGGAGACGCAGCAGCTCTGGAGGCGGTGGTTTGAAGAGACGGATGCCACCAGCGATGAGAAGCGACATAATTCTCCTAGTGTAAGACATATAAGTACTTGAAAGGGGCTTGAGGCCGAAGAGGGAGATAAATAATTCATGCATATCTCCCTGGATTCATAAAATATGTTTTCCCAATGCTGTGGCTGTTTTCAATTGCACTGCTTTCTCGCGGTCCTTGACACTGTTGGCACCTGGCAGGCCCCGATAGTCTGACTCTTGAGGCTGTAGTTAACTCAGTGACTCTGGACGTACCTACCTAGGTAACTGTTGTTTATTTTATCATTCCATACAGTTGTTAGTGGCTGCCTAGCTATTGTTCTTCAAGAATCCAACAAGCACGAGCATCTTTGGCTTACGATCTTCCACTTCAACTTATTCAACTATCACAAACCTCGCTGCTTTTTTTTTTCTTTTTTTTTTCTTTTTCTTTTATACCACCTCTTCACTCTTGCCTTGAATTTCTTTCTTTTTCTTCACAACACCTTATGGCTTCTAACCTATCGAGGCCAGATGGAGGACCATCTGCGCCGAACAATATCCCCCCTGATGCCCTCAGCATGCAGCCAACCACAGGCAACACCGCCCAGTCTGGGGCCAATTCTGGAGCTCCTCATCATGATCAGAGTCAATACCAAGATCAGCCTCCAGATGAGCTACTCACTCATCCAGAGCGGCACTTTGAACTCTTGACAGATGGTATGCGACGTCGCCTGGAGGAAGCAGTCGCTCGTGAAACTCGCACAAATGAGGAGCTTGCCGCAATGGGTGTCGATCCTGAAGACTACGACGAAAATGGAGACGTGGATATGGATAAAAACCTTGACTTCGGCCCCGATATCGAAATTAAGGAACCGGACGTCCAGCAGAGCTTCACGAAAAGGGTAAAGTTCTCGAAAGCCTATACTCACGGTCTCTTCGGAGGAGATAATCCCTACAAAATTGAGAACGAGGTTGATCATCTCACCCTTAGCCTCAAGCATACCAGTCTCGATCTCATCACAGCTCTCTGCTGTAACCTTGAGCTTGCCATTGAGATCGGTAAGCATCTCCGTCCCAAGGACATCGTCGGTCTGTACATAGCCAGCCCTGCATTTCGAAAAGCAGTCACAGGGCATATGCTCTCCTGTATCCGCATGTGGATTGACAGTAATGCGCCTGAGGCTGGAAAAGTCTTCCACTGGAAGCTCTATGGCAAAGCACTTATCAGGGACCCAGCTGACCGCAGTTCGGGTGCTCATGATGCTCGATTCATTGAAGGCCGCTGGGAAACTCAAAAGACAAACCCCGACCAGATTCGACTTATTCCTGGTTTTAGGTACCTTGATATGGTCATCAGCCGTGATCGCTATTGCCGTGAGATCATCGCAATGATGGCTCGCATGGGCTTTCGTATGCCACACACAATGCACAGCACCCTTCTACGGCTCTGGGTTCTCCTTGAAATTCCTACTACTCGCCAGAGACAACTCTTCCTGAGAAGTAGAAAGTATTGGGCCGATATACATATCTACAACGTTCAGTTCTTTATTGTCAAACTCTCCATGGCGTTCACACACCCCTTTTTCAATCCTATTAGCATCGACATGGTTAAGCTTATGATGGGCCAGAGGGGTTTGTATCCCTTGTGGCAATGCGTCATGCGACAGAAGTACAGGACTCTATCAGAATGCATGGAGCTCAAGGCTCGCTATGATTTGCGCCTCCCTTGGCAAATTTGGGCTCTAATCATCAACGAAAAATACCCTTCTGCCTATGGAGTTCCCATTAATCAGGTTGGCCTTGGCCACATGGAAGGTTGGGGTAAAGGAATTCGTCACCTTGCACGCCCTGATGAGGTCATCCCCATTGAGGCCGTGTTCCGTGGACTTCGTCTCGACGATCACATCACTCAGATGATGGTCTGGGGCTATGTTGACTTTGAGACGGGAGAGAACCTCGTCCCTACCGAAGAAGAGATGTACATATCAGATGAAGAAGAGAAGCTCATCAAGGCCGACAACACTTACCATTGGCAGCGTAAGCACGCTCTCAAGAAACGATGGGATAAACTCAGCCCCGAACAGCAGCAGGAGATTAAGGAAGATGATATTGACGAGCACCTCCGTGCTATGGCCTGGTCATCAGTTGACAATGAAGACGAAGACTGGGACAGGGAGTCCGACGACGACGACGGCGGCAATGACGGGAGTGATGGTGAATATGACATTAACGCCGAGATCAACCGTGGATACCGTATGCCCGCTACACGCAAGAAAAGTTCATCAGATGACGACACCGTGAACGAAATACCAGCTGGTGGGGAGGCAATTCGTGTTGGTAATGAGGAAATTTCTGCCGATAAAGTAGCAGAGATGATCGGAGGAATGGACGTCCCTGTTCAGAAAGAGGAGATTGAGGCTTGGAATACTACACTCAGCGAACTCTTCGTTAACTCAAACCCTGAAGTGAGCGATGCAGACTACGACATCGCCAAGATTTGGGACAGGTGGTTTGCTGTTGGAAGCGCTGATCCACCGCCTTCTACCGTCGCACCTCGTATGACGGGTCGGCAGAACCAGGTTGCCGATAACAACTCGAATAACAATGGCCAGTGAGCTGAGAAAGGAATGGAGGTACGATGATTACGTGTGAGTTTACAATGCATGGTGCAGAGATCGCTCTGGATCTAGGAATTAACGGACAATAAATCTCCCAAGAGGGGAAAAAAAGAAAAAGAAAGCCAAAGCACTTCTTGAGCATCCTATATTAATCTAGTATGCAAGACACGGTGTGACAAGCAGAAATAGTTAATGTCTAAAGAATTACCTATCGACCGTGAGATCAGGAGTTCAATGAGAGGAAGAAATACAATAAATGAATAAACGACAACATCCAACAACCATACCATCCAGCCTAATCGATCTCGCCTAAACTACTCTCTGACCCCGTATTGTGTAGATAATACCGTAGTCCGGAGTATAACTGCAAAGGGCCCAGAGAGTAGGTGGACGAGAAGCCCTAATACTGTCAGCTCCTGTGAGCAGCAAACAAAGATGCAGCTTTAGCCAGCCCATGGGACATTACATCCCTTTTGACACCCCGACTCCCGACCGTGACCCAGATTCCTATAGGCCACTCCGTCCAGCTCCCCAGCACCTGCGCGTCCCAAGCAAAATCAGATGAAGATAAAGAGATGCAGAGATGATCAAGATAAGGAGACAATGTGAGAAAGACAGTATCAGACTCCTATATGGGAGAGAACGAGTGAAAGTAGCATAAATAGAAGATGAGGGCAGATGTGAGACAGGTAATAGAGAAAAACAGTTAGTTTGTCGGGTACTGAGCCGCCGACTTTGGTGAACTGGATAATTGAGTCAGACAAAGGTCAAGATATATCCGTACACACTCCCCTTCGCTATGCACCAACCCCATAACCATTTTCCAGCAATACCACCACCGGCCCTTAAGCCCAGAGCCCAGATCGCCAAAAGCTCTACGGGTCTTCCTTTATCCTCGTGTCGAGAGGAAGAATCGAAAAGCCTCAAGGTGCCATCTCCAGTCTTGAGAAATATAAAACAGATAGCGGCCCCAGTAAGCAAAGCCCGTACCATGGACTCAACCGGTAATACCAGAGAAAGGAGGTCCTGGTCCCAGTAAAGTAATCAAGTCACTTTTGTCTTCCCAACCTTTGAAATTTTGAAACACATTCCGCCTTATAATCAATATCCGTCACTCCGACCAGACCTTCCGAACCAATACACACACCGTTCCACCTTTCCTTTGATAGATCCGATTGCACAGGATTTGCAGTCACAAATGTTCTATGTCCGTCATCAAAGAAATTTCGCGAAAAAGAAAGCGACACGTACCACCCGGATCCATATGCATGAAGGGGTGGTCCAGGGTACACACAGCGGCTCAGCTGTAGCAGTCTTCTACTATTTTAAGCAGGCGACTTGTTGGGAGGGGCAGAACCACCGTTCTGGCGGCCATCTCCTCCACTGACTGAAAGTCCACCAATGCCACTTGAGAGGAAAGCAAATGGGTCGTTCTCGCCATTGCCACCGTTGTTGTTAGCGCTATTGTTATAAAAGTTGTTAGAAGGTCCACCAGATGCAGGCCCGTTGGTAGCTGACTGGAAAGCAGCCTCAGCAGCACGACTATCGAAGGGACCAGCGGAGTGGGAAGCAGGTCCAGATCCAAAACTGCCGTGAGTGTTCAGGGAGCTGGGGTAGGCCGCAGCACCCCCTCCGAGACCAGAGGGAAGATAGTGACTGGGCGGACCTCCAAAGTGCTGCTGGTTGTAACCACCACCAGATCCACCAAAGGAGCTACCAGAGCCGAAAGGCCCAGGTCCTGGAGCACCTCCCATGGATCCCTGGTTCATTCCGTACTGAGAGGCATTGTCCATGGGAGAAGGGTATCCAGAATCAGCAACAACAGCTGCGCCTGCGCGGCTGGCACCACATCGAAGACAGCACACGTTCTTTGCAAAATTATGGTAGCCACAGACCTCGTTACCGCACTTCCAGTCACCAGCACGGAAAGGCACTACACCACTACCACCCATGCGACCACCACCATGACCCATAGGACCGTGATGACCACCATGAGGAGGAGGGGGCATCATAGCAGGAGGTCCATAACCATATCCACCTCCATAATTGTTGTTGCCTCCGCCCATATCGTTTGAAGGGCCGGCGCCGACGGCGGGGAATGAGCATCGGAAGCAAGCAGTTCGACGTTGGAAGTTGGAGAATCCGCAGGAAGGGCAGGTCCAGTCACCAGGTCGGGGGCGGTTCTTGCTGGGAGGGAAAGGAGTCAATATGTCCTGAGCGCGGTCGAGGACACGGCTGGAGGAGGGCGAGACCTCAATGGCCTTCTCATTAAGTGCACGACCATTCATACAAAGGCTTTCGGCGGCCTAAAACAGGTTAGCATTACAGATGATGCGAATCGGCGGGAAAATAGATGCAATGGAGAAGCATAGAAATTGAGGAGGAATTCTTGAACTTACCTCCTCATGAGAAGAAAATACGGCAAATCCGGTGCCGGTAGGCTTATGCTGCTCAGGGGTTCGAAGAGTCCAGAATGCGATGGGTCGGCCGCCGAACTGGGTGAACCAGCTTTCGAGCTCGGACTGAGTAGTATCGTGGGGAAGCCCTGACATGTGAAGAACCTTGCTTCTCTCTGAGAGAAAAGCTCGAACATCGGCCCGGGCATCCATGGGCCGAGTCAAGACATCGGGATGTTCCTGGGGAGGTTGCGACTTACGGATCAACCCACGGAGAACCCGGGCAAGGGTGACAGCCTCTTCCATCGCACGTCGTGGTGAGGCAGGGGCAAGAGCCTGGAGGTGGAATGGAAGGTTATGCTTGATAGGAGCACTCGACTGAACGGGCTCGACTTCGAGAGCGGCGCAAATATTGGAGAGCATCGAAGGTCCGAACGGCAAAGACTCGGGGTGGTGTTGCTGCCAGCGCTGGTACTCGGTGCGGAGATCAAAAGTGCGTGAGTGCTGCAGGTAAGGGGGGAGAACCACAGCCTTGTCGCGGGCTTCGCGAGGCAGCTGAACACGGAGATCCCATGCATCGAGAGTGACGAAAACGAAATCCAGGTTTTTGGAGGTCAAGTACTCGGTAGCGAATGTATCGAATCGGGAGATAGCGTCTCTAAAGGTACCAGCGTTTCGAACATGTTCCCAAGTCAAGGTTGTCAGGCTCGCTGCAAAGACAATGCGTTAGCTAAAATATTTTACCTCGACAGGCAGATACGGCAATGTGGAATTTTCTTATCCGGGCAGCTGTCTGGGCGAAAGGGAGCAGCGTGGAGCATTTGCAATGGAGAGGTTGAGCCATTAGCGTAAGAAAACTTACTACAGAGGGGCGTAATGGGAGTATTAACAGGCTTGACGAGGACGCTCTCATGAGTGATCTGTAAGTGAAAAGTCTGGTTAGCAAAATATGTATTATAAAGAAG
>PVQA01000392.1:0-59673 GCA_002980515.1 Fusarium burgessii
AAAAAAAATAAAAAAATAAAAAAAAAAAAAAAAAAAAAAAAAAAAAAAAAAAAAAAAAAAACAAGTCGAAATTCTAGCATCATTTTCGACTTATAAAAAGAATCACAGCAACTGGAATACAATCTAAGCCAAGACGTTTCATCCTCGATAACGTACCATATCCGGGGACGGGCCACTAAACCCCAAACACCCAAGCGCCAAAAGCTACCCTTTCATCACTCAAGCTCCCCTCCAACTTGACTTCCAAACTCCATCATTTCCCCCCCCCATCACCAACCACACCACCAACATTATGGCCTCCTACATCGACACCTCCCTCTCCGAGGCCCAGCCCGCACCCGAACTTCTCGGCGAAGTTAAGAAACCCAAGAAGAAAAAGGTGCTGCTCATGGGGAAATCCGGCTCTGGAAAATCAAGCATGAGGAGTATCATTTTTAGCAACTACATTGCTCGCGACACACGAAGACTGCAAGTTCAAGCTCCCCAACCTCCGATGGAAGAAGGTTGGTTAACTGATTTGTTTAGGGGCGCAACTATCGATATCGATCTTTCGCATGTCAAGTTCCTCGGAAACCTAACCCTCAACCTCTGGGACTGCGGTGGTCAAGAGGCCTTTATGGAAAATTACCTCTCCCAACAGCGCGTGCACGTCTTTTCCAACGTCGGTGTCCTAATTTACGTCTTCGACATTGAATCCCGCGACGTCGACCGCGATCTCGCAACCTACGTATCCATCCTCTCCGCGCTCCTTCAATACTCCCCCGCCGCAAAGATTTATATCCTCATTCACAAGATGGATCTCGTTGTTCCGACGGCACGTGAGTCGGTTTACGATGAGCGCATTCGGGTTGTGCGACAGAAAACGTTCGAGTATGCGAATTCAGTCGGTATTGCTGCGTCGTCGATTGAGCTTACGCCATTTGCTACGTCGATTTGGGATCAGAGCTTATACAAGGCCTGGGCGTCGATTATTCATGATCTGGTACCTAACCTCTCTGTCATTGAGCGAAATCTCGCGAATTTGGGACTTGCTATCGAAGCGGAAGAACTACTACTGTTCGAGCGCACATCTTTCCTTGCGGTTTCATCCTGGACATCATCTGAAGGTCAACGAAACCCTACCGAGGATCGACTGGAGCGCATGTCCAACATTATGAAGCATTTCAAGCAGAGTATTTCGCGCTTCACCGGTACGCCGCGCAACGCCGAGCAATTCATTCGCATGGAGCACAAGGCTGGAAATCGATTTAGTCTATTTATTCTAAAGTTCACGACAAACACGTATCTCATGGTTGTCCTTCCACCAGGAGAAGCTCGGTTCAATGCTGCCATGCTCAATTGTCAGATTGCCATTGAGCATTTCAGATTTTTGGACGGCCCCGCAACTCCAGCTGCCAACACCGCCACTGCTGCCGCCTAAACTGATAAGACCAGATAGATCGGAGTTATCATGGCGTTGGCTTGTTATTTGGCGTTAGGTGTTGAGATACCACTCTAGGGTGACGGATTACATATTTTGGAGTATCAGTTATCGGATGCATACAAGGGACTTTTACAATTTATTTCGCATTTTTAGCTACCTGTGATTCTATCCATGACCTCTATAAGTCAATGCTAGCATCCTAGATGCATCTGACCAGTCCGTAAATCAACCTCAACGCCGATTAAACCTTCTAAGTCCACTTGACGACAGCGGTGCCACCCTTCTTGAATTCAGGCATCTCTCCAAGAACCATGCTACGGTCGGTATGATCCTTGTTGGGGAATGTCGTGGAAAGGACCCATGATCGGGATCGTGTCTCTGGTGAGGCTCCTTGCACGAAACCGTAGACGTCGTCAATAGTGTGAGTGGTGTTAAATCGAGCTGGTAGACGTGTTCCATCGGGCATCTGGATTCGAATCATGACTGTGGGCTGAGAGTCATCGAAGCTCGGAGCATTGGATGAAGTGGGAGCGGCGGAAGCAGCTGCAGGCGCGGCAGACGAAGAGCTTGAGCTCTCAACGCCAGGCACAACAGCTCCAAGTCGTTGGCCGGAGCCACCGAAGGGCTTGTACTTTTTAGGTTGTGGCGTGTATGGTGTTTCATGCTGGTGAAGCTTGACATCGATAGGTTGGTCATGCTGCACGTTCATGAGGTGAAGAGGTGCGCGACCAGCTCGAATCAAGGCGAGGTCGGCCTGGTTTGCGGGATCATCAAATCGGCGAAGGTCACCGTCATCAATACTGAAGCCATCTTGCCAAATGTGAAGAACACGTTCTTGAGGCTCAGCATTTGAAGGGCGAGCCGGGCCAAGAGGATCAGGAATGCTGCGGCTCTCAACACCATCACCACCAAGTGTCTGTCCTGTTCCTCGGAAGCGACTGGGCTCAGAAGGTCCAGCTTCGTTCTCGGCTTCGGGGCGTTGAGCGTTACTGATTTGTTAGCTAGGTCCTACTTTAAAATACTCTCTGACTTACGCTCGTGCTTTGGCGAGAATGTCGCTGATAATCTTTCTAGGGTCGCCCTCTGAATGGGGGTCCTGAACAGCCAGACCTGATTTCTCACCACCTGCAAAGAGGTTGCCTCTCCCATCATCATCTTCGGGGTCGAAATCATCGTCATCGTCATCACCATGGTCGTGCTGATGGGATGAGCTACCGAGAGATCCTAGCGTAGCAATTCCCTTCTTCTTCTGTTGCGATGCGGCTGGCTTGCGAGTCGGTTGGCTGCTACGGGCAGCCTCTGGAGCCGGTCGTCCATCGAGGGTTCGAGGTCCGGTGTAATTGTCTGGAGCGGGAGCGGGAGCTGTGGATGTGTCGCGGTTATCCTCTTCGGCATCGCGGAACCAGGCATTGCTGGCCTCGGCGAGATCCCAGTTGTGAGCTTCAAGGTACTGTCTAGCCTTTGGTGTGTTAGCTGGAGTATTTGGTATGCGTTGGAAGGATGCGAACCTGTTCTGTGCTTGCGCCGCTCAGGCTTGCAAACTCCACGATCTGGGCGTCATGGTCTGCCATGTTGACTGTGAGGCGGGGTAGCTGAAAGGCGAATGAATCAGGTTTCCAAGTGTAGCGAGGATGTGAGAAGTGGTCGAGGTTTGGAGAAGATTCAGTCAGGATAAAAGACAAGTAAAATGTTGAATGTGTGTTTGTTGATGAAAGTAAAAGCCAACAGCCCAGGCAGGCAGCTTGCTCGTCACTACTAAGCAAAGGAAGCTTTGGGTTGGTGGCGGTGGGCTCCTACACCCCACCTTCCTTGCCTGTGACACAACTGACCCACCTACCGAAACTGCCCCGGTCCTGTAGCCTTACGTAAGGATCTGGGGGAAGCAACCGTGACGGTTTAGAAGCCGAGATCGTCAACAGCCTCTTCAGAAACTAGCCAAGCTGACCTCAAACAACAATCGAGCTTCAACGATCCGATATTCTTGAGTCGTACCCAACCGAACGCTTACACCCCGAAACCTGCCATGTCCGACGAACACAACCACCTCGCCGAGTCCGGCGTCACATTGCGCTCCGACAGCGAACTATACGCAGGCGATGTTGGCGATGATATCTCTTCACCTCCCTCTTCAAACTCCCCCGTTATCCTCTACAAGCCCCCTACAGTGTGGTCACTGATACGGGGAGCTGCTATCAACCTTCTACTGCCTTTTATCAACGGCATGATGCTTGGTTTTGGAGAATTGTTCGCTCATGAAGCTGCTTTCAGACTGGGTTGGGGAGGTACAAAGGTATGTTATACGGCGCAATTATGCTTCGAGCTTATCTGAACCTTACTAACAATCATAGGTTTTTCCCCTCTCTCGAAGAAGAGTTCACCCTATCGGGCCTGGTATCGAGCTTCGAGAAAAGCCATACGCTCCTCGCCCTTCGCTGGACGATCTTGCGAGCCTGGAGTAAACTGCCGGAAAGCCCTTCACCGTTCGGATTTTTATCCATCATACCAAAAAAAAACCACTCGTCTTATGAATCATCTACGAAAGAGCAGGGGGGATGAATGCATATCATGTTAAATAATTTGAGATTATATATTAGACAGGAACATGGATTGTGGCGTTTCGTTGCAACGGTGGTTCAAAATGTAAAATCACTCATTCGAACGCCTCAACTTCTATTACAGCCACTCGACTCAATCTTCCAGCTCTAATCACTCCAATCGACTCGTCACAAGCCGAGGCCTAATGACCAAGGTCATCCGGAGATCATCGGTGACGGACTATCGCGAACCCGACATTTACCCGCCGGTTCCGGAAAACCTCCAAAAAATTCCCAGCAACATCGCGCAACTTTAGTCCGACCATCCCACTACATCACCACCGCAATGCTTCCCAGCCGAGGAATAGTGCGCTCTTTGCCTTCGGGCGCTTTTCAGAGGCCATGCGGTCCATCTGTACATCCACCTCTCGACCAATTCAAGAACTGCACTAACAATTGTAGATGTCAAGGACCCTGGGTAGAAAATTCGATGCTCGACAATTCGGTACAGCGTTGAAGAGCGCTCGCACACCTCTTACGGCTGGGACCAGAGTTGGTGTCAAGAGAAATGCTGCGCCTGTTGTTCTGGGAGGTATTGCTTCTTCAAGGCCACTCTCCCTCTGGGGTTACAATATCTATGGAAAGAAAAAGACAGAAGAGCCCGCTGTTGAAGCCGTCACAACACCCGAAGCTCCAACTCCTCCCGAGACCATCGACCCTACACCCATCAACGATGCTCCCACCATGCCCGCCGAAACTGTCGCAAATGTGACACAGTCTGCTGCTGAACCTTCTTCCGTTCTACCCTCCGAATTCGACCTCGAAAGTATCGCCGACCTCGCCAACCCTAGCATTCTCACTATGCCCGAGAACATTGGTTTTCTGAAAGAAATTGGCCTTGATTATGGTTGGGGTCCTACATCGGTCATGCAATGGATTCTCGAACACGTTCATGTCTATACCGGCCTTGGTTGGGGTGGTTCCATTGTCGCAACTGCACTCTTACTACGTGCCCTCATGATCTACCCTCAACTTCGCAGTGTCAAGTTCAGCGCTGCTACGGCCAAGATGAAGGATGACCCTCGCTCTAAGGAAAGCCTTGAGCTCATGAAGAAAGGTTATCAGACTGGCGACCGCGACATGGTACAAAAAGGACAGTTTATCGGCAACATGGTCCGTAAGGAATACGGAGCCGAGATGAAGCACATGCTCTGGGCTTTTATGCAGATTCCCTTCAGTTTCGGTCTTTTCCGAGTCATCAACGGCATGATCCATATTCCCGTTCCCTCCATGGAGGACGCTGGTTGGGCCTGGTTCACTGACCTTACTGCTGCTGATCCCTTTTATATTCTCCCCATGGCCGGTACCGCACTTCTAATTGGCACCTTGAAGGTGAGTTTTCTGCTCTTTTCTTTGGAACTCTATCTAACGCCAGTTTTAGCTCAACTCCAAATACACACCACCAGCTCAAAAGGCCATGATGAAGAACATGGTCTATGTTATGAGTGCAGTCACTTTGATAGGCACAAGTTTCCTCGGCGCCGGTGTCAACCTCATGATGGTTTCCACTGGAGCTGCCACTTTCGTCACCGCCGCTATTCTCAACAACGAGTCTGTCCGTCGCGCTCTCGACCTTCCTATTCCCAAGTTCGAGCAGCCCGTTTATAAGGCTCCCCGAGTCACTCAAGCCAAGGGTATTGGGGGTCTTCATGAGCGTCTCACCGATAACCTCGACACCATGAAGAAGGGTGTTTCTGATCAACTCGGCAACATGACGAATCAGTACAGCGGTACTGCTGAGGATCGAGCTGAGAAGGCGCGAAAGGAGCAGATTCAAAAGCTTGAGTCAATGCGCCGAAAGTTGGAGCGTGAGGAGTTTGAGAAGAAGTACAAGCGATAAGCAATTGTATCATCAAACCAACTGTAAAATAAGACCAACATGTACACTTTTCAACTGGATCAGGCATTGTATAATAGCATGGGAGGGGAGCGAAATGATACCGGGGCCTTTTGCATGACTAGATAAAAGTGTCTGCATGTATCTATTGATGTAATAGAAACAACCAACTATCCCAATTATTCTGGTCAGGACAACGAAAAATGATTAAGCGTAAGCGAAAACGCCTTTAATGACATTGACTTGTGTCTCAATTATAAACTAGGCAAACTTTGCCAAGGTTCCTTTTCCGCCCTGCAGCTCTCTTTTGCCTTCATTTCATTTGTGTAAAAGAAAACCACCCCTCAATTCTTTGCCTTTGAACGGCAAAGCATTATCTTAATTCTTGCCGTTGAAGCGGCAAAACATCTTCTGGTTAAGTGAATAATGCTGATGCTTTCGAAGAGAGTTGTTAAAAGCTTCAGTGTTCCACACGCTCTCCTCCTTCTATCCCAGTTCCGCCGTAATGTTTCATTTCAGTAATACATCCAAGAAGGGCATATGAAGAGCCTTTGACCTTAGAATACGGTGCCGTCGCTTTCGATAAGGATCGGGGGCTCCTTTGTATTAGGTCTGTTGATTTCGGCAATCTCACGGCCGCCCTGGGATATGTTAGTGGTGTGTTGTGTGGTGTTTTTATGGATAACTTACCCTCCAGCTACCAGCCTCTAACAACTGCGCCAAAGTTAATTCATTTCCGTTCAACTCTGACTTTAGCGCCTTGTTAACCTCAACGCACAGCATATCAAGGAAACCGACTGTGACACCTCTCCACTCAACGATGACATCGTCGCTAGGCTCAAACATGGGTGCTACCTCGACACCCTTTGCGCCTGTCCGTTGTACCCACTCGTTGTAGTTCTGAAGACCCCTCTCTAAATCATCCTTCCTTAAGTTCAAGACACCCATATCGACGAAAAGACCACCGTTTCGGTACTCGGGCAGACCAGTGAGCAGTTCGGTTCCGGCAAAGTGCATCTTGAGGAGCTGTTGCATGGGTTGCATGAGCGAGTAGGTGAGCCATTGGGTGAGCTTGTGGAATGGAAGAATAGACTCCCAAGCAGCGGCATTTGAGCTGTTTGGAAAAGCAGAAACCTTGGGTGATGCGCCAGGTTGAGGCATAGCCTGGCAAGGCCAAGCATCACCAAGAGAAACACCGTTGATCGCGGTTCGGTTTGCCGGCCAAATGGGAGCGAGACCGGTCATTAGAACGTTCCACAGAACGGGCAGGGGAACGATAAGCATGGATGAAGCTTGTGCTGAGGGGTGGCCGAGGAGATGGTCTAAAAAAAAATTAGCTTTGTCGCGGCAGACCGTTAAAGTTACATACCGATTAAGCATCCAGGGCGACCCTCAAAGCCCCAGAAATCGTCCTTGGCGGCTAAAGCTTCTCCAAGGCGGATCAGGAGATCGGTGCGACCCTGAATACCAGCCATTTCATTGCCTGGTTTTGATTGAAGACCAGCAGCGAGCTTCTCAACAGTGAGATTCTTGAGACCGTCCTTGTCGACTTGGAATTTGTTGTTGGGGTTTCCAGAAAATAATCCCTGCCAAAATTAGCATTTTGCAATGCGACAGAAAATCTGTACTCACAGTCTTGAACATCTCCAAGCTAGCAACTGCGATACCCTCTGATCTTCTGTACACGCGACCATTTTCATTACTCTTGTATTGCCAGGAAGTGCCAGCGCCCGCATCTAGGAGAACGCTGACTAGGAAAAGGTCGATCAAACGTCGGCATCGCTCTGTGTTATCCACATTGGTGGGCCAGGTAGAAAGTAGCTGGGCAATGCGATCTCGGCCTCCAACAGCAAAGTGTTGGTATCGACCATGGCCAGGAATGCTGAGGAAGGGAGCATCATAGTCTCGCTATAAGCTGTTAGCTTGAAATTTGCGATTTTCATAGTCACTCACCTTGATAATTCCAGTAACAAAAGTAACAACATCAGGAAACTTGCTCATATCCACATCGAAATGCTTCAATTCATTGCGCAGCGCCTTGTCTGTGACAATCTTGCTTCGCTCTCTCACAGCACCAAGACTTCGCAGGTAACCAGCAGGGTCGAGTTGGGGGTCCGGAGGTCGAGGAAGATCGATCTTTGGGAGTTTGACTGGAGACATTGGGCCACCAGGGGATGTGCTAGTAGCTGAAGTTCGATTGAGCGGGTTGCGACTGGCGCCGGGAGCAGGAGATCTCAAGCTCGAAGAATGCGAGTTTACGCTCACATTGGATTGGGAGGTGTTGATGGCCTGGTCGCCCTTTGGCGTCTTGTCTTTACGAGAAAATAGGCCCATTTTGACGGGCTTCTTGGAAATAACGGTTACACAGCTGTTGTACAAAATCGAGGAAATTCGTGTTTGTTGTATGTAGAATCTGATCTGGGCTGATAGAAAGACCAGAAAGACCAGACGAGAAAGCTGAGGCTTCGGGGAGGTGGGGCCTCTAAGAACTGGTTGGACTGAACTGAAATGGACTGGAGGGGAAGGGTCCGTGAGTAGGCGCGCAAGTAGAGACGGACGAAAGAGTGTCAGTAAGAGAGGGACGAGCGTCCGTCGTGCGTCGTGGGTGCGTCGAGGATCGGAACGAAGCGAGAAATGATTCGATGGCTACAGCGCGGGATGCGCGGGCGTTGACCTCGTGTCTTTGATGCAAGGGAGCAGGCAATTGAGATGTGACAGGACCTGAATCAGCGTCTAAGAGTCTCTGCAGAAGCAAAGCAAAGAAAGCTATCAACGACAAAAACAGAAACGGTAGACAAGAGGGAAGGGGATGGGGGTAAGAAGACGGGGCACGGCGCTTTTGAAGAACCCCAAAAGCGAGCAAGAGCCAGCCAGCCAAACTAATAACAAGTCAAAGAAGTGAACTGACTGACTGATTGACCAGGGAGACCTAGGCAATTCGGAACAGATGAGCAGAGCAGACCAGAGCGAACAGTGAAAGTGTGTATCCACACCGGTACAAGGACCCTACCCTTACAGGTTGATGTCGAGCGAGGGAAAAAAAAAAAAAAAGAGGCGTCAGGGGGGAGACCCTCGACTCCTCTGCGGGGATTCGGGGCTTGAAGGCTTGAGAGCTAGACCCAACAGCGGCCCAAGCCCAAGTAATGGGGCTACTTGCGAGAGTTGGAGGTGACTGAGCACTCATTCGGGGCCCCTGAGTCCGTCGGCGATCGCGCAGGGTGCAAGGGATTTGCAGGGATGGTAGAAGCATGCGCTGCCTAACACTGGCCACTGTTATTGGTGTCGCTGGTGCTTTTGAGGCTTTGCAGTGGTGGAAATCGACGGTTTTTGAGCTTGTCTAGGTCATCTGCACACTCAACGGGTCTCATGAGTCAAAGGATTTCGGCGTATCTGCCATTTCTTGGCTCAAGATTGAATTTTGGGGGTTCTTCTCCGAGCTGCAGCTTATGAACCTGGTAGTTGGTGATCTTGCTAGGTTCAAAACTGGGGGATTAGTTATGAGCAGCTCCGTTCATGTTCAATACACATGTCCAATACCTTATGAATCGCCTAAAATGATCTTGGCGACAAGGTCAAGCATTTTATGATGCAATGGCGTAGCTCGTACAACAAGGCTGATTCGGGTTTGGTTCAGGACGAAGAAGAGAAGAAACCCGTAAAGAACCCTTGTTGCAGCTGCAGCTGCAGGATGGATGGATGTGATGTGATGCTAACTGACAGCCTTGCTGAATAGCCAAATTCAGCTAGACAGACTAACTATTGGAGACGGCTCGTTCTGATTGACGGCGAGCCAGAAAAACGGAAATGAGATGGACGCAACGAGTCATGAAAGATTCATGACAACCTGCTAATAAGCGCCTGGTACATTCGCATAACGAGGAGCAGCGATGTTAGTGGGTGACGGACTGGCCAAGATCAAGCACTAAAGTGGCCGACTGAGAAAATTGTTGAGGTCGAGCACAATAGTAATTGACAATGTAGTAATTGAATTCTTAGGTACGGAGTAAAAGGATCGGCACGAAGCGAGACAAGAAATAACGATGAAGCAGAAATGTAGTCAGTTGATGTGAGACATTCTGGAATATCCAATGTCTACCACAATCGCGCGTACACTCAGGCGAGATCAACTCCACAATAAACCGATAGAAGCAGCTAAAAAAGAACAGTAGTGTAGTGTAGTGTAGTGTAGTGTATCCGTAGGTACGATAAAGAACGCCAATCGGTTGGGACGTCAAGCGAAAAATGGAAAGTGGCTTTTGTTCGAGAAGAAAAAAGAAATGACTTGACTGACAAGCGGCAGACGAAATCGAAACTGTCGAACTAGAGAGGATGCCAAGAATAAAATTATTCGAAAATGTAGGAGAAAATGTAGAAGAAGAGAAAAAGCAACCCAAAAGTAAACCTGTCAAATTTAGTGGTGTTTTGGTTCGAGATGTCGTCGAGGGAGGAACTACATTACCCAACCGGATCACCTTCTGTTACTGATATGAGGCAACAGCATACCTGTCAAGTTTGCTCATCAATTGATTCAGAAGAAATATCCTCCGTATACAATTCCTTGTCGTTCCCCCGCTTCAATCTTACAACACATGGCAAGGGACGGAACCGCACGTGGCATCAGAGACAAACACGGCCCGGAGAAGTTGAGCAAAAACAAATAAGACATCCAATATGCAATGCAAGGTGATTGTGATATATATTCTTTGGTGCAGAATAAGTAGACTCTTAGAGTTTTGTGGTGATAATGACTCGATCAATTGAGCAATACATGTATGACTTTCACAACATCCTATTCAGGCAATGTATATGTATACAAAATGTTGCTAGATTTCCGAGTCAGCCTCAATCCCACCCACACAAAGTACACAAAAGTCTCTGTCTCTACTATCAAGCCCTGCGATTTCTATGCAAGTCTCCCAGGCACAATCACACTGTCACATTGAACCCTTGTTCTTCCCCGGTGCTTGATCCCTGTCATAAAAGAACATCAGGTTCGCTTTAGGTACAGTATTACTATTCTCAACTCTTCTCTGTTATCTCCATTCGCCCTATCTTACCTGCTTACTGTCCATTATTCATTCACTTCCGCTGACTCGAGCATCATAAACACCTTCTTAATGCTCCACTAACTCTTGTCGATCCCGTTCTCAAGATGCAAGCCAGGATCTTTGTGCAGATTGTCCGGTCGCTGATCTACCAAGCACTGACCATGCCAGTAACAACCGCCGGTTCATTATTCGTTTCCTCCCCTCTAACAACAAATAGCTTGCGGTCGGCCTGCCCTCTTTGGCCCTACCAGTTAGTTTACTCCGCTGTACTACGTAGTACGTACAGTACCTAAAAGCTAGTCTTGCGCTTGACCAGGGAGACAATTTACACTGGTAAATCACCCGGAACTAGCGAGGACAAGTCAGGGGTAAACCTAGGCTGTTTGGAATTGGATGCTCATAACGGCTTCTCTTCCATCAAGCTTCTGCTGACTCTCCCCCATGAAGTGTGTTTTGTGTCTATTGGTCGCCTGATGATAATAACGTGGCTGTTAAGAGTCTGTGCGAGGCTGTCTTTCATGTTGTGCATCGTCAATCCGCGCCTCACCCGCACGCACGAGCATGATGTTTTTAGTGACCTTACTTTTTACAGCACAAACTTTATTTAAACAATATCAGACTTAAATATCACTAATGATTACAGAAGCATCTTTTACAGCATCTCAACTGCTTACCCTAGAATCATGTCTCTCATCGTCGATCTCATCGTCAAGTATCCACAACTTCAACCCGACAAAGCAAAAGAACCTTTCCTTACAACAATGACAACAGAAATCAGAAGCTTGGTATCAAGAATGGCTCTGACCCTTGATATCATCGGCCCGGATCGTCTTCCCCCGGCGGACCCAACCCGAATTGGGGCTTCACCGGGGGGTTATTCCGAGTCTTTGATCCCAGTCCTCGTTCCTGGCTAAACGAAGCGGAACCATTCAAGCGTAGAGAACAATAAGCCAAGGTTGCAGCGAGATTAGGGGGATGGAATTTTCGAAATGGAAGCTCGGGAGAAGGGCTCACGAATGTGATCGCTCATTAGAAAAGCGAAGTGCCGCCTTTTGCATTCCAGTTGACGGACATTTATAACGACCCGACAAACTCTCAACGTTAACTTTGGACTTAAAATTAATCTTTATTAGTGATTGGAACACACGCTAATGAATGGGTCTTGGTAACGCACTCAATCTTGCATATCCATTCCGCATCAGTTTACGATTACCTCAATTCGGACGAAAGGGTGGCACAGGTCTCTTGAACTTGGCCGATATTTGCAATGGCCGATATTACGGTGCATCTACAGAGTAGCAAGTACCAACTCCCAAGTCTCAAGAGTCGCATCTGTGTAGCATTTTGCGTTGTTTTCATCACTACTCATTTACCAGCTTCCCATAAATCCCATGTCTTCTCAATAAAAGTCCCCTGTCACCGGGAATCTTCCCCGAAGGTTCCCTCGGTTCCGTTATTTCATTATATTCTCGTTAAAACACAACGCCCATTTTATCCCACATGGCAACCTTTCTCAGTTCGTAAACTCTCATTCAGCCTGGTTACTGTATTGTCCATGTGATGGCGTTGGGCTTTCTGTATTAGGTTCAACTAGCTTGTCCTAGATACCAATCCGTGTCTGTGCCGTGCCCCGGACTCTGGACGGTTTTGTCTTTCATGACTCTTGCGCTTTGATCTCCAGTTCACGCTGTGATGACCTGATCCTTATCCATTGGTAGCTGTGTTGTGTCAATGTGATGAGACATGTGACGGCTAAGAGACGAGTACTCATTCAGTAAGAAGTGACAGAAAAAACAATGACAACAACGACAATGAAGTATACATCCAATTCAGGGTTCATGAGGCAGCAGTAAATCCCCTGTCATTACCACGTTTTTCCACACTTTGGGGACTCTTCACGCCGCAGAAGTGCATCATCCCATGCATCCAAAAAAGAACCAAATCCGAATACCATCCAACACAAACCATGCCCAATTCCCATCCCAGACCCAACGACTTCTTTCGAGAACACCTCACCAGGGGCAATCCCGGGACCGTTTCAGCCATAGCCAGAAACAGACCTTCGCTCCGAAGATCCTCCTCGCTTCGGTGGAATTGCGACCAGAGAGCCGGTAACCTAGACTGTTCTCGTCACAAATTTAAACTTTTCGCTTCCGTTTCGCAATACGGGGTTTGGTCCTGACGATAACGGAGAGTTTTTTGGTTTTTTGGACCTGCGACAGGAGAAAAAAGATGGTAGCTGACTCGGTTTTGGGATGACGGTTTGTTGTCTGAAACGTCTGTGAGTGACATTTAAAGGGAGATAGATCCAAGCTTGTCTGTTTCCGGGTGATTTTGAGCTGAAACTGAGGTTCGTGCGGTTGGTGACAGTTCCGATGAGATTTAGTCTGGATGAAGCTGAATCGAGGTGCAATTGTTACGTCAACGATGCAAGAGGAGGGCCTCAAGTGTTTAAAACTGTCGAATTTATGCGACTCGATGACCAAGTTGGCAAAAGAATGTGAATCTTGAAGGGCTTGGGATGAACCAAGCACCTGGAGAGCATGAATGCTAAGCTTTGTCTGATAAGCAGCCATACGCGGTTGAGCTCAGTCTAGCTTCTTGGAGATAGCCATCAAGGGACACTCAACTGGATATGAGTTTGAACGGCGCAGATATCTGAAACCACCTACAAGTGTGCACTGATAAGTCCCAATAGTCTTCCAGCCTCATTCATGGCATTTCATCCCTTGCGTTTAGTTCGGTCGAGAATCGAGATGGCATGATAGCAACGTCACAACAGACAAAGGCCTGGACACTCAGTTGTGGCATTTGCATTAAGTTCAAAAGTGATGAGTGTAACGTTTAACTTTACCTGTAGTGGGTTGCGGATGGCAAGGCAGTGTATCAATTGTAGCTGTAGTCAACTGCCGAGTTGTTGCAACGAGCCATGTTTGACGTTGCGTTTAAGCTCATGGATCATCAAACATATTTGCCGCGCGTATAAGTCGAGTCACCTGAATAGAGTACCACCAAACAGGGTCCAGGTGTGACACGAGAAATGGAAATAACTATAGTTTACGGACATGAACTTCAAGCTCCACTGCCGAAGGTAACTTCAACATATCAACCCAGACATGAGTAAATCCGTATTACAATTAACACTAGAATATGCTTATCAATTGTAATCTTATTGATGTTACCCCACCCTTGTGATACAAGGAAAGCCCGGGATATAAATCTCGGCATCTTAGCATGTAATAATGACCGTGGGCTTATAATGATCAGTTAGTAAATTATTTGTAGGTCGATTTTAACCCGCCAGATCATATCACGCTATGAATTGTTGGTTGTTTCCTTCCTTTATCTCTCACCCTCTAGCGCACTCATATGGCTTGTTATGAATGCGATTTTGATCTTGCTCCAGTCTCGGGTAGGTTCTGAATAGCCTCATCAACTGGACCACCAACATTTAGGTATAAATTCATGAAAAAGAATTACCTGCACACTTCAATTACTGCAGTCAATTGTGTTTGATGGGTTGTCCTTGTGCATCCCGCCAGAAAGTTGGCTGTGTTCTTAGGCACTCAACTGGCGTGTGTAACAGAGCGCTGTAAGTCTAATTGGTTGAAGAGCCTAATGGTCATCTTCCCAACAGCTAGTGCTGGTCAAACTCTTTCTCAGAGGGGAGTTCATTCGTATTACTCAATATGAGTGCTTGTTCATGACGACACTTGAGTGGTAAATCGAGCTTGATAAAAGACGTATCCTTTCGTCTTGACCCGTAGGAACTTCTGAGTAAATGGGATGGGAAGATTACATCTAGGAAGCCATCACCTGCTCATGCAGCTGTCAGCCCCGTTTTGTTATTTATGTGGTGCTCTGCAAATAACGAGGCGCACCAGCACAGCCTGATTAGGCTGTCAACTAGATCATTCTCCCCAACTTCTCTTTTCTTCCATCCATCTCTTGATCATTTCGAGCTCAAACATCACGCACCATCCACGAAGTAATCGCATTTCGACGATCGGGCTTGACGTACAATCTCCGCGATGTCGGGCCTTGAGATCCTTGGGGCCATTGCGAGCTCTATTGCTCTGGCACAAGCAGTCCAAGGAACACTCAAGGCCGTCGACTTTTTACGCCAGAACTCGGAGATGAAGAAAGAGTGTAATAAATTAAAGAAGGAAGTAAGTTAGCTAAATGAATTTGGATATGATTTGTGCTAAAGATGACAGATACTCATGATCGACTGCTTCATCAAGCAGGCAAAAGAACAGACAGACCCAATGATGCCAACACAACGACTCCATGGCTCCATAGAGCATCCACTAATCTCCTTAACAATACAAGAGCTTGAGGAGATATTGGATGAGCTTAATGAGATCGTGGAGAAATACTCGCGCTCTCGTAAAGTCCACGATCCGAAGCGCTACACAGATAAAGTCAAATGGTTCTCGGAGGTAAGCAAGATTGAAGAGCTTCGAGAAAGAGCCCAGGCTACGAAGTCCAATCTACACATGGCGATCACGTTCCGAGTTTCTTCTATGGTAGATAGAGGAAATGTGCGACAAGAAGTGTGAGTTTTTAGGGTTCTGTGTTATGCTTAAACTGATATATTCGAAGGCTCTTTCACCGCGTGACCCAACAATTGACTTACTATGCACAAGAGACTCACAACATCTCTCAGTCATTGCCCATATTACTTGAAGGACCTCAATCCATACCAGAAAGCTCAACTACAAGCCTACAACCCTGGACGCACGATGTGGCGATTCACAGCAAGCCCGGCTCACCAGCAACGGAAGAGAATAGAGTTGCTGATACATCGAAAATGCTCTTGACAAACTCTGCCGATCATTGCGTTACCACTATCAAGGAAGAGAGCTTTGTCAGTGTGACTTCTATACAACCTCTTGGCACCCGCTTATGTGACTCAACCTGTCAGTGCCTGTGTCACCGGAGCAGACGAAAGCATACGGGTGCATGGGCGAGCTCACTATTTGGTTCATGGCTTGTTAGTTATAAACCGTCAGATAAAGCTTGCAGAAAAAAGTGTGGATCAAAATCTGGAGTTGAGCTTGAGTTTCGGCTTCCAAGTCGGTTATGGACCGGAATTCTCTCATTCAAGGCACATCAAGGACCAATGATCAGCTGTTCTTTGCGTCCGTCAAGGGATCTTAGGTCAGTCAAAGGCATCTATTGGACGCTCCTAGACCCGTTATTACTGGGAATAAGTATTAGAGACGGTTTTGTATACTTTCCAGATGACACATACGGAGAGGCTTGCCCCCTATTAACGGTAAGTAATCCCGGCATGAAATGGGATAATAGGCAATCTGATTATAATTCAAGATAATGGTGAACGCTGAGAGCTGGGAATGTATTGAAATCCTTCTCAAGCTATGGGAAAATATATTGCCACGCCAGGGGCTTTCCAGGTTTGTTTCGTTATGACATCCGTATGTCGGCCACCACTAATGCTGGATAGAGATATCGGATACTATTTTAAAGTATTTTGTGCTTCCGAGCCTGAGAGTACGAAGACAAAAGCAATAGAGAAAGTACTATCGTTTGTATACGATTGGGAAGACGTGAGCATGACCAAAGTTCACATAGCTGCAGCAGAGGGCGGAGTGCTGGGCGCTTTGCGAGAACAACCTCGGGCTATTGAAGAATTTGATGAATACGGAAATGCTCCAATCCATACTGCAGTTAGATCCAACAATTTTGAGGGACTTGAGCAGCTAATCGAGGCCAAAGCGAACATCAATCATCAAGATGCTTTTGGCTACACCCCCCTCATGGCGGCCGCTCGGCAAGGAAACGAGAGAATGATACAGAAACTCTTGGAGTATAAAGAGTGCAGGAGACTTGTCTGCCAAGTCGACTTGCATGGCGTAACTGCGCTTCATTTTGCTGTTCAAGCAGTGTCTTCAACCTGTGTCAGCTTATTACTCGAGGCTGGAGCGCCCGCGTCAAAGCCCGATCAATTCGGCCTAACTCCAATGCACTACCTTACATTGGGAAAGCAAGAAGAACAAGAAATTGACAAGATAATCGAGCTTTTACGAGATTGTCGAGCTGTTATCGAATCGAAAGATCACGAAGGCGTAACGCCAACATTATGGGCATGTGAAAGAGGCAACGTCCCCGTCCTGAAGGCTCTTGCTGGGGTAGGCGCATCACTCAGTTCCTTCGATTCGAACCGGCATGGCATATTACATATGGCAGCTGTCTCCAAAAACTTTGATGTTGTCAATTGCCTGGCAGAGCTAGATCTTGAAAATATCGACCCACAGCTTCGAGACCTCTCTAATGGCGACACTCCTCTGGGCAGCTTAACGTGGATCACTAATGAACATAAGTTGCCTGACGTTACTTTTCCAACTCAAGACCAACAACAAGACTTCATCAAGCTCTATTTTGACTTATTGATACGCGACTTGGAGCGTCATATGTCAACCCTTGGGAACGTTTGCCAAGCCATAGAAGACAGAGACTCACCAGCAACAACAGAACTCCTCGATATACTTATCGAGAGGAATGAGGCCGGTTTCCGGCAGGACCTTGTTGACTGGTATAGAGGGTTGCTGTTTTATGTTGCAAAAGGCAAGTGGGATTGTTTAAAGAAGGCTATATGCGAGGAATATGAGGAAACATCTGAGAGGGCTAAAAGGGCAGCGATTGCGAGATGGAAGACAATCACGGACCCAGGGATGAAGGAATTCTTTTAATAGAGAATTTGAAGATTTAGGTAATAGATCATCATGAAGCCAGGTAGAGAAGTCATGGGTATGAAAGGCTGTGTTTAGCACATCCATGTATTCTTAGCATAACTATCTGCAAATTATCTCTTCTCTGAAAATTCCTCTGTCCTTGGCTGTACATCCTCTCCCTGGCCATAAAGAATATGATCAGAGATATCATCAATCTTCAAGAAACACTTTCGGCCCTTGATAACCCAGAATCCAAGTCCAATAACCAACATACCTCCAAACACAACAATGGCAAAGTTCATATCTCCCACGGCTGGGTTTGGTGATCCAGGGAAGAAGAAGAAGATAGTCGTAATGACAGTGTAGATGATGGAAATAATGTTGAGAGCTGGTCCAAATCTTCCCAGACCAAACTCTCCTCCAGCAGGTAGCTTATCTCGACCAACAGCCATCAAGACAGCGATTGGTATCGCGTATGAAATTGTCAGAGCAATGGTGCTGACACTCAAGATGGCAGAAAGGGTGGTGCTTGAGAAGAGGTACAAGAGCCCAAGGATATTGATGAAAGCTCCTTGGAGAATCAAAGAACGTGCAGGGACTTGCCAGTAGGGGTCAACGTAGGCAAAGTAATCACCATATGGAAGACCTCGATCACGGGCAAAACTCCATGTAAGTCTCGAAGCTGAAGTCAAAATCGATACACCTTGACCAAATCCGTTGAAAGTGAACAGAGCAATCAACACAGCACCTCCTTTGAGACCAACAACATTCTGAACAACCTCAATGAAAGGGAATCCAGAGGGGGCATCCAAAGTTGTAGCAAGGTCTTGAATGCAAAACAAACAAGCAACCAAGAAGACGAAGCCCGAAATAGCACCCATAACAATAGCCAAAACCATTGTTCTCGGGGCATTTCGTCGAGGGGCGGGGATTTCTTCAACCATATGAAGAACAGAATCATACGCGGTGAGAGCATATGCAGACTGAACAAGGCCAAGAAACCAAATAACGCCATCAGCCCAACCTGTTTCATTGATCCAAGTTCCAAAGACGAATTTTGCAGATTGATATTCGAGAGTTGAATTCGTTCCAACGAGGATGGGAAGGGCAAGACAGAAGGCGACGAAGAGGCCGACGAAGCCAACGGCGACAAAGTTGTTGAACCACGGGAGGAACTTTTCCGATCGGCAGCCGACGTAGTTTACAAAAGTAAACAAGATATTGATTCCGCTGTAAACCAAGAACATAACCCATCCGTGGCTCATTCCCGTCCATTCAGGATCAAACATGAGTTTCATCGACAAAACAAATTCCGCCATGAACGCAATCTGCGAAGCAGAAAGACACCACCATCCAACCACGCTAATAAAAGCGGTCAAATAGCTCGCAAACCTCCCCGCAGAAGTCTTCCAAAGCTTTCCCACCCAAAGCGCCTGTCCAAGAGCAGAAGGCATACTAGAGCACATTTCGCCGAGTGACATGGCAATAGCAACATTGCAGAGTGTGACGAGGACAAGACCCCAGAGACAAGTCACGGGACCGCCGTTCTGGATACCCGTTGCGAGACTTTGTGCACAGACTGCCCATGTACCGAGAATACAAAAGGCGAGGGATAGCATGCTTAGGGTGCTGAATTTTCGAGACAGGGCCTGCTCGTGGCCGAGGGCTGCGAGGTCGAGGGCATCGCGTTCGGCCTGGTTCATTTGTGTTGTTTTCTCCATGGTACGCCAGAGCTTGAGTCGATGGTCGGATGAGTGTAGTAAAAGGTTGTGCTCATTCTCTGGCAGTAAAAAAAAAAAAAAGATATTATATCAAAAAAGATATTAAATTCACTGTTGATGTTGATCTGATGTACTACATGGTTATGGGATATGAGCCTCTTATATATCCATCACTTATCTTTACCCCGGATATTCAGGTTACACCAGCCCGTGCGCCAAGTAACCCTCCGCATCAAACGACGTTTGCAAAACATATGCCCTTTTCAGTTTAGTGCAGTCGATTTGGGAGCGGGTTCCGGGTGGGTTTCCAACTAGAGAATAGATCGGTGTCTAGGTCTAGTTTCTGCCGAGGGAGGGTTGACATCCTTATCTAACGGTCGAGTTACCTCATGGGTTTGGAGGAGCTGATAAGGGCTGTGCCATATGAGGGGAACTTCCATAAAGCAGCTAGGCTCAGCCATTGGGTTGTCTTATTGGCTGATAATTTATGATTAGGTTAACTATCGCTTTAACATTCCTAAGACGGTAGTAGGGGACAGAAAACGTGGGCGTCGTCATTAGCAGACTCCAACTGCCTATCATTCACCTGAGCATCACATTTTCTGACCTCTCCAAAGTGGCTTGTTCAAATTCCTAATTGTAGACAACGGTTGAGAATTGAAGCTTTCAACTAACTGTATGCGTGATGCATTATATAGAATCACTCTTAAAGAGAAGCGTCTATTGAACTTTGCTTCAAGAGCTCTGTCTATAAAAATGAAGCTGTATTCGTTACCCCAGGTTTTGCTTCCAAAGCCTTTACACATCTCTCAATTCACGTATCAACCACCATGCCTGACAGTGAGAATAACCAAGTGGCCAACACAGCGGTTACCAAAGAGCAGTACGAAGAAGCAAGGAAGAACTGGTTAGACACAGCCAAGGCAGCTCAACAGGCCAATGGCGAAGCCAAGAAGAAATACGACGAAGCCAATCCCGCCCGGTACATCATATGTGGAATGGCTCTTGCGACTGATGATATCCAATACTTTAAAGCGAACTGATGCCGGGCTGTCGCTGACCCTTGCTCATAGAGCCCTGCATTCACTAGAGCCTACCATGCATTCGGCAAGGCCCAAGCTGCATTTGACGATGTTTATCTAAAGTTCGATAATGCAGCTGCACAGACATGGATTGGAGAAGCTATGGCAGAAGTTCATATTTCCGGGCCGAGAATGATTGGCATTTGTAATTCAGACTCAGTTTATGTAAGAATTGGGAAATGTGTTTGAGCTAGAGATGTTTATGCATTAGACTTGTTTGTGCAAGGTTGGATCCCAGGAGTAACGAATGCTGAGGCTTAGTACCAAGCCCGGGGAACTGAGTCCACCGCAGATCTGTCTGCATCTTAGTCCCAGGGCTTGTACCTCGCTAAAATAAACGTCAAAAGACAGCACAAGGCAAGCTACTGTATACCAACTTCATCTAACAGCCAGCGCAATGAAACTCGAAACCCTCATGCTGATGTTGCAATCCCTTTACCCCGTGGGGAAGATCTCATGTTGATCACAAAAAGGCAATCCATCACGTAAAAGAAACAACCTCATCGTTCTTGATCGTGATAACACAAAAGCATGGACGTTAAAATTGGGCTTTGGGTTTACCAGGATCATCAGCGGGCGGCCCACACCACGTCAAAGATGGTGCTTGTACGAATTAGGAAACTTCGGGCGACAGCTGATAAGACTTGAATCACAGGTTCTGTAATAGCTTTTGAATTGTTTTGCTAGACTACATGTCCCAAGTTCGGGGTTCTTTCGATGCCCCCTTTTGTTTTCCTTTTGACAATCTGGTTCTCTGCACATGAATCTGGATGGATTAGTTGCGTTCAGAGGATACGGGAGATGGGCAACCTACTAAGCATAGTACACGGCCCCCTTCCTCCACGCTCTTCACCACGTTCTTCGACGCGGGTTCGTTCTTCCTTGATTGAATGCACTTTCATTTAGTTACTGACTCTTGCTTATGCAATGAGGTCGGCAACGTTCATGGGCATTTCGTCGATCTGGGTAGAGTAATACACTAAAAAAAGTCAGCTTGATTCCAGACCAGGACCAAGGAAACTCACACTCAATATCTCTCAGGATGCGAACATCTTCGGTAGTAACAAAGTTGATAGCAACACCCTTGCGACCGAATCGTCCGCTACGACCAATGCGGTGGATGTAGTTTTCACGGTTGCTGGGCAGGTCGTAGTTGATAACTAAACTGACCTGCTGAACATCGATACCACGAGCCCATACATCAGTCGAGATGAGAACACGGCTGTTGCCCTGTCGGAAATCCTGCATAATGCTGTCTCGTTCCTTCTGGGGCATGTCGCCGTGCATGCTGCTGACGGTAAAGTTTGCCTCTCGCATCTTATCGGTGAGCCAGTCAACCTTGCGTCGGGTGTTGCAGAAGATGACGGCTTGCGTGATGGTGAGGGTGTCGTAGAGATCGCATAGGGTGTCGAATTTCCAGTCCTCCTTCTCGACAGCGATAAAGTACTGCTTGAGACCTTCGAGTGTCAATTCGTCACGCTTGACGAGAATGCGAACGGGATCGGTCATGAATTTGGTCGTCATGTCGAGAACATCGTACGGGAGAGTGGCACTGACGACCACGACTTGGGTGGCAGGGGGGAGGTATCGGTAAACATCGTAGATCTGCTCTCGGAATCCCTTGTTGAGAAGCTCATCAGCCTCATCGAGGACCAGCATCTTGATGTGTCTGGTGCGCAAGTGTCGTCGTCGAATCATATCGGCCACACGGCCTGGGGTGCCAGAGACGATATGTTGGCCGTAGTCGAGCTTACGGATATCCTCTCCAACGTTTGTTCCTCCAATACAAGCGTGACATTGCACATTCATGTAGTCACCCAGAGCCATGACAACAGACTGAATCTGAGTAGCCAATTCTCGTGTCGGAGACAGAACCAGAGCTTGTGTCTCGCGCACTGCGGTATCGATGACCTGCAGCATACTGATGGAAAAGGTAGCAGTCTTTCCGGTACCAGATTGAGCCTGGGCGATGGTGTCGCGACCCTTGCAGACCTGAACGATGGCTCGAGATTGAACAGCAGAAGGCGACTCGTATCCGTAAGCGTAGATACCACGAAGAAGATTCTCTGAATAATGTTAGACATATCATAAAAATAGCCATGCGACATACCCTTCAACGACATCGATTCGAATGTAGGATGGACCGTGACCTCCTTGGAGGTGGAAAATTCCATCCTCTCATCGGCCTTTCGGTCAATTCCACCAGCGCCTTCAGCCATGATTTCGTCTGTTGTTGATGATTTTGTAAAATAGAGAATGACGCTTTCGCGATGAAGTTGGAGCTTTTTCTGGATCAAAGTTTTGGCCTGCAACTTCTGCGGATAGAAAGACGTAACACGCGCGCCGGATATTCTTCGGTCGGTAATTGCGCGCCTGAACGCCACTGAAACTCGCGACAGGCTCCGTAATTTTTTTGACAGCATCAAGCTCAACTTTATCATCTTCATTTAGCTGAAGATTACTGCATTTTCAATTCTTGATGCCCACGAGAGATCTCGTATTGCAGTTCCGCCGAAATGCTTGTCCTCGAAGAGCAGCGCTACATCCATGAGGATCTAGAGCGCCTTGAACAAGGTATCGCTGATCGCATTCGCGCTGAGCCCAGACATGTGAGTAGCTTGAAGCGCTTGGTAAATCACCCGCTGACTTTTCAGATCCGTGATCGCCTCAACAGAGATCATGAGATTTCTCAATTACTAGACCAGATTCAAGTCCAGTCGAAAAATCTACTCGATATCTACAAAGACGAAAACGGTGTTCGAGCACAAGAGATTCAACAGATCGGTACAGGCGACCCATTCGCAGAGTTCTACAAGCAGCTCAAAGGTGTCCGTGAGCATCACGAAAGATACCCCTATGAGCAAGCCGAAAACTCGGAGCAGCGATACCAAATCAAGAGATCAGATGGAGAGCCGCTACCATCTATTGTGGACTCGCTATTCTCTGGAGAGGAAGCTTACGGACGATTTTTCGATCTAAACATCTGCCACGAGGCCTTCCTTAATCTTCCCAATATTCGACGACTCACAT
Organism: Fusarium burgessii; assembly: GCA_002980515.1. NCBI lineage: Eukaryota > Fungi > Ascomycota > Sordariomycetes > Hypocreales > Nectriaceae > Fusarium > Fusarium burgessii. The sequence goes on from PVQA01000392.1 coordinate 23,434, forward strand.
ATCTGCAATATCTCGAGAATTTCGACAATTTTGCCCCAGGGTATGGCGGTGTCACGCGATCGAACAAGTTGACAGATCAGTACTTCAAGTATGTCGGTGAACTAGCAGAATATCTCGAGAGCTTCATGCGACGAACACGACCGCTGGAGAATTTGGACAAGGTGCTCGCATCTTTTGATCAAGAATTCGAGACAGCGTGGGAGAAGGATGAGATTCAGGGCTGGGAGAAGGATTCATCATCCGCGAACGTTACCAAGGAGACCAGCACAGCAGAAGCTGTATGGTGCGAGGACTGTCAGAAGGAGTTCAAGAACGAAAACGTCTACAAAAACCATCTCACAGGGCGAAAACACATCAAAGCGGCCGAGCAGCGAAAACAGCGACAGGAACAGGACTCAGCCCCAGCCAGCGGCGCAAACGGAGCGGTATCAGCGACACGACTAAAAGAGCGCGCCGTAGCAGAGCGAGAGTACAGAGTAAAGCGACTAGCCAGCGCCATGAGCACCGAGCGAAGCGATACCAGAGTCAACGTGGAGCGCAAGCAAGGCATGACAGAACGCGAGCGCGCACAAGAACTCGAGAACCTCTTCAACGCCGAGGAGGCACCGCAAGAGACAAAAGACGATGGATCAGGCGATGACGAAGACGGCGAAGAACGAATCTACAACCCCCTCAAACTCCCCCTCGCATGGGACGGCAAACCAATCCCCTTCTGGCTATACCGTCTTCACGGGCTGGGTGTTGAATTCCCCTGCGAGATCTGCGGAAACTTTGTCTACATGGGTCGACGAGCCTTCGACAAGCACTTTAATGAAGCGCGACATATTTACGGTCTTAAGTGTCTAGGCATCACCAATACCACTTTGTTCCGCGATATTACTGGTATTGAGGAGGCGCTTCAGCTGTGGGAGAAGATTCAGAAGGAGAAGAAGCGGACGACAGTCGATGAGGGAAGTGTGGTTCAGATGGAGGATGGCGAAGGCAATGTCATGCCTGAGAAGGTTTACTTGGATTTGCAGAAGCAGGGATTGTTGTAGATGTATTTGTATAGTATGGTAAAATGCTGAGACAGGGATCTCGAAAATAATTTGGATTTAATACGATCATGACACCTGCTTCTAATGTGAATTGTTCTGATGGTGAAAGGGGTCAAGGCATCATGACTTGATTAGTCATGACTCCATCGCCCCTCCAACTCACGCTCACACCCAAGTAAACATCACTATCAATCTCATCAATCGCAGACATGTCACAGCTATCAAGACCGATACCAGCTCTTTACGCAGTATACGTGCTCCGTTCCACAAAACGCCATGCATCAATCTACATAGGCTCAACGCCCCATCCCCCAAGACGTCTGAATCAACACAATGGTATAGCCCGGGGCGGTGCAGTACGCACTGCAAAAGACACACTACGACCATGGGAGATAGTTATCTTGATAACTGGGTTTCCAAGTTCTATTGCTGCTCTCAAGTTTGAGTAAGTCAAGTTACATTGTGTAACGGTTTCTAGCTGATAAAGTTTTCACAGATGGGCTTTGACGAATCCTCATTTGACGACACATATATCGACAGAGGAACGCATAACGACAAGGGCGCCGAGGAAAAAAGGACAGCGGAAGCCCCGGAAGCCTATTCACAGCATGAGATCTGTGGTATCGAATCTTCATTTGCTTGTTGGTGTGTCGAGTTTTGCACGCTGGCCACTTACCCTGCACTTCTTTATCCAAGATTCCAAAAAAGCTTGGGATAATTGGCTCAAATATAAGGATGCAACACCACGAGAGGGTATCAAGATTACTACGGATTTTGCACCAGATGAAGGGTCGAGTAGTACGGCTGTCGAGCCTTGGGGTATTCACGCATTGCCGTTGGACTACGCTCCCATAAAGCCATACGTTGAGAAGGCGCATAACGTTGTGAAATTCGAACGAGAAGGGAATTGTGTCCATTGTCACGAAGCATTAGAATCAGGCAAAGGGCTGCAACCAATGTGTCCTCACGACGGATGCGAAGCAATGGGTCACCTCGACTGCTGGTCAAAACATGCTCTCAAAGGTGAACCTAAGGAGATATTGTTACCACTTGCATGCTCGTGTCCCATGTGTGGCGGCAAGATAATCTGGAGCGACATGATGAAAGAATTGACTTTGCGTGTAAGGGGACCGAAGGAGGTTGCGAAATTACTCAAGAAGAAACGGAAAACGAAGAAGGAGATTGCGGCTGAAGCTGAAGCCGAAGAGGATATTTGAGGTTGGCTCGGACATATTGCTTTTGGCGTTGAATATAAAGATACCCGCTCCTTCGGGAGCAAGAAAACTGCAAATATTAAACCGGTGCCAAGAATAAAATAGGCAAATTTCTCCTAAGCTGGTATAAATTTTCCCAGGCCTCTTTGTTACTTATGATCAAGATTCTAAGTTTTCTTTTATCTCCCTAACTGCTCTGTGTTTCGTTAGGATTGTTATCGATGCTCAATGTTTCGGATATCGGGAGCTGTTCCGGATCAATCGTTGACCATCCGGAAGATTGACAGCATTTCGCCATGAAGATAAAAAGCCCAAATCACTGAATTAAAGCATGCGAGTCGGGACACTGCACATCTGACTGCCATTATTTCCCCTGCAATGAAGCCTCACCAAAATTCAACATCGTGAGCCCCGGTTCCCCACGCAGTGAAGCTGACCAGGACCCCGGCGTTGTGCTGAACGTCATCTCATCGTGATTGGCTTGTAAGCGGACCATTATTAACTTACCCCTGTTCATTGAGAGTTCGATATCAGATTGGATTTTTTTCTGGGCCCGCCTTTTGTCTCTGTGGCCGCCAGACTTTTAGGGGCATGCCATGCCATGCTATGCATACTATTGAGCGGGACAAAAGGCAGCCACACACTGGACAAGGAATATGATGATGCCAGTCAGCGCGTGACTGGTCTCAATGTCACCATGCTCTGCCGCATTCGGATACCTCCTTCTCCATGACGACGTGGCCGTAAGATAAAATATTTGATTGTCTGTCTGACTGCTCAACTGCACATTGAGAGCGATATTGATGCTGAATGTGTCGTGTCACAGAATGGCGATGCTCAATGGATACCAATATGCCTCATAAGGCTGTGGCATTCTCCCTGGACCTGAGCTGAAGCGTCGCAAACATGTCAAATAAGGTTCGAAGCCAGGCTCTTTCCAAGTGTCGCAACACACATCGCGCACCAAAAACATGCGCCCGCTTTCTCGAACTCGATATCTCCTTTGTTCTCGACATGCTACTTTTGTGGACATTGACGATGTGATTCTCGGTAATGGGGGCACCGGCCGGATGTCGTCGCTAGTGGGTCCGCCACATGAGTTTTCGGGTCCCTGTATCAGGACAGCGTTTTTCAGCGCTGAAACAACCAACAAAGCCTTAATTGGCGATAAAAAGCGTTGTTGGAGCGCGAGACACCATGTAGTAGAAAAAGAATCATCTTTCCAACATTTTAAAGTCGTAGTTGTCTCGATATTCCCATGCTTTCATTGTACTTGCTGGTCCGAACCCACCGGCCCTTCCTCCGTACAGACAGTGACTGAGATGGCGGCGGGTACTTGTGCCTGGCGCCAGACATGTGCTAAACAGAGGTACCTCCTGCCGTCGTCCACTTTACCTTAAGGTGCCTTAGTTTTGGTGTGCACTTACCAGGAACCTCCTGCCGCACCCTGGCCTGGGCTTCCTTCCCTTCACACCCTCGTCCCTGGTCCCTTTTGGTTCCCTTTGTGTGCGTAGGTACCTACCGTCCTCGTCGCTCGCTCGCGCCTCCAAGATCTGGGATTCCCTCGACCCATTCCCACCTTCCCAACTTCCGTTCCCACTCACACCCTTCACCCTCCGCTCCTTCCTCACTCTTATTCTTTCATTCAACTGACCTAACCGAGTGGTAGACTGGTTCTTTCAGCCATCACCACTGAGAACATCGAATTCGGGTACTCGATTCGAAAGTCACGATAACTTCTGTGTGTTTTTGCACAGTTGACCTTTTTTATATTGACTTACTCGTGAGTATCATTCCCCGTGTTAGTTGGGGATATCCTCGTACTCCTTGATGAAGTCAATCAGTACAACTTACCACTAACTTTGTAGTCCAGGTCCAGAAGCTCGACTTGACTGTACATTTCTATTCTCATCATCCATACATCCTGGTTTCTCGTCGCGTTTGAAACCGTATAGCCTGCGATGCTGGTGATTTATTGACGACACGGCCTGCCCGAGTATGAAGTCGACGTACGCCTCGTAACTGTAACGCTCGACCGACCCCAATACGTTCTTCCTTATTAGTCGTCAATTCCAACGCATCGTCGTTCGCTGTCACCATGGTATCAGTGCCTGTTGGCGCCGCGGCCCCTACAGCCTCCCACAGTACAAATGCAAGCACGCGAAGCTCACCCAGTGCACCCACTGGCTCATCGAAACCGAAACCCAAGGTGAATTCTAACGGATACCACCCGATCAATCCACAGACACCTCTCAGCTCGCTTACGAGTGCTCCTCTGGACCTTACCTCGGTCGAACGTCGTGGGCAGCCTACCGCAGTCAGAGAACCAGTCATCAAGCAGAGCCGACCACATGGTCTTCAAGAGGCACCTACGTATTGCCCGACGGAAGAAGAATGGAAAGATCCTTTTGAATACCTACGGAAAATTACACCTGAAGCAAAGAACTTTGGCATCTGCAAGATTATTCCACCAGATTCTTGGAATCCAGACTTTGCCATTGATACCGAGGTGCGACAATCGGCGCATTCCCAGCGCGTTCAAGCTATCAATGCGCGATAGCTGTCTGGTGGCTCGTGCTAACTGTTTAGAAATTCCATTTTAGAACCCGAAAACAAGAGTTGAACTCGGTGGAAGGGAGTATGTGTCACTCATTTTTTTTTACAACATTCGAACACTCGGCTCACATTTGCAGGTACACGTGCCAATCTGACTTATCTCGATGGCCTTTCAAAATTCCACAAACAACATGGCACCAATCTTCATCGCTTACCGTACGTTGACAAGAAACCACTTGATCTTTATAGGTTAAAGAAAGCGGTTGAGTCTCGGGGCGGCTTTGAAAAGGTTTGCAAGCATAAAAAATGGGCAGAAATCGGTCGTGATCTGGGGTATAGTGGCAAGATTATGTCTTCTCTTTCAACGTCCCTCAAAAATTCTTACCAACGATGGCTTTGTCCTTATGAAGAGTACCTCCGCCTGGCGAAACCTGGAGTTCATCAACAGCTGGAGCAAGAATATGGTGGACCATTAACCCCAAGTCCGGCACAAACTCCAGTCAAGCGATCAAACGTCAATACACCGATTAGTGTTCGAGGTGATTCTCCAGCGCGCAATGCTTCCGACGCCCTTCAAGCCAACATCATCGGAGTAAAGAGTGAAACAGATGGCGACACACCAATGCCTGATGCCATACCTTTACAGGCACCCGCATCTGGCGGATTCACTCCAGTCAACTCGGGCGGGTTTACACCTGCGAATACTGGCTTCACTAGTGTCAATCGCAGCGTGACCAGTGAACCAAAGAGCTTCACTCCTGACCCCAAGCGATTTGATAGTCCTACGTCTTCAGCAAAGAACACTCCAGACAATCGGGCCTCCAGTCTAAAAGCTACAACATTGAAGCGTCAGCTTAGCGGCGAGAGTTCATCGGAATCGGCCAAAAAGGATAATGATAACGAGGATTCTGAAGCGGCTAGCAGCCGTCGCAGCAAGCGACTTAAGAAAGGTGAGTGATGACTATTGGATTCCTTTTCCCTGCTGCCAATCCGCGCTGTCGCATTGCAGAGCATTTCCCTTTCCGACTTGAAGACCATACGCAGGGATTTTAGTTGCGATGACCGATCCCGCTTTTCATTGGCTCCATGAACATGGGCTAACATTTCTCTCATAGATGCTGTCCCCACTGTGGCTGGATCGCACATGACGCCATTCCGTCCTTCAGTGCCAAGGATTCCACGAGAAGAACCACCGCCGCCAGGAGAGGTAAGCAAATTGGCCCTCAAGGGGAAGTTTACTGACTTTGTAGAAATGCGAAACTTGTGGAAGTGGTGAAGATACTGGTTCTCTACTGATTTGCGAGTCTTGCGACCATTCTTACCATCCAGCATGCCTCGACCCACCTCTGAAACGCAAGCCAGATACCGAGTGGAACTGCGCACGATGTCTGGTTGGAGATGGCCAATTCGGTTTCGAGGAGGGAGGTCTTTACTCCCTTAAACAGTTCCAGCAAAAGGCAAACGACTTTAAGCAGGGTTACTTTGAGAAGAAGATGCCATTCGACCACGAGCTCAACTGTCATCGACCTGTCACCGAGGAGGACGTTGAGACTGAGTTTTGGAGATTAGTTGCCGACTTGGAAGAGACGGTCGAGGTTGAGTATGGAGCCGATATCCATTGCACGACCCACGGTTCAGGATTTCCGACAGCAGAACGACACCCTCAAAACCCGTATGCAACTGATCCCTGGAACCTCAATGTGCTTCCGTTCCACCCTGAGAGTTTGTTCAGACATATTAAATCCGATATTTCTGGCATGACGGTCCCTTGGGTCTATGTTGGTATGATCTTTTCGACGTTTTGTTGGCACAACGAGGATCACTATGCCTACTCTGCCAATTACCAGCATCTTGGTGCAACAAAAACCTGGTATGGTATTCCAGGCGAGGATGCCGAGAAGTTCGAAAACGCGATGAAAGAAGCCGTCCCGGAACTGTTCGAAACCCAACCCGATCTACTTTTCCAGTTGGTCACACTCTTGACCCCCGAACAATTGAAGAAGGCCGGAGTTCGTGTATATGCCCTTGACCAAAGAGCTGGCCAACTTGTCATTACATTTCCCCAGGCTTACCACGCTGGATTCAACCATGGATTCAACTTCAACGAGGCCGTCAATTTTGCGCCACATGATTGGGAGCCTTTTGGACTGGCTGGTGTTGAGCGATTGCAACTATTCCGACGACAACCGTGCTTTTCTCACGACGAGCTTCTCTGGACCGCTGCAGAAAGTGCCGCAACAGGCCTTACAATTCAAACCGCGAAATGGCTAGCACCCGCCCTTGATCGCATTCATAAGCGAGAGTTGCGCCAAAGAGAACAATTCGTCGCAAAACATCTTGAAGCCGCACCACATCATTGCCAAATTGGAGGAGGTAGCGAGGATACATGTTCTCTGACACTGAAAATAGAAGATGAAGATGTCCAAGACGAAGAAGAGCAATGCTGCAGTTATTGTAAGGCTTTCTCGTATCTATCGCGCTTCAAATGTCTACAGTCAGGCAAGGTTCTCTGCTTGCTACACGCAGGTTACCACGCTTGCTGTGATACGCCCGAACAAACACGATTTCAAGGCGAAGGACACATACTCTATTTCCGAAAAGCGGACGACGATATGGATGCGATTTACCGTAAGGTATTAGACAAAGCACAAACTCCGGAACTTTGGGAGGAAAAGTACGACAAGCTGCTTGAAGAAGAGGCAAGACCATCGCTCAAATCATTGCGTGCGCTCCTTCACGAAGGCGAGCGTATCCCTTACCCTCTTCCATCATTTCCCGTCCTCCAGGATTTCGTCAATCGATGCAATGATTGGGTAGCAGAGGCGACAAACTTTATTGTGAGGAAGCAGCAAAACCGACACAAGAATGATAGAGCCTGGCAATCAAGTATGCGAAAGTCGATTGGCAACTCTGAGCAAGATCAAAAAGAGAGGGAATCCAGAAATGTCTCAAACATCTATCGGCTTCTGGACGAAGCTGAACATATTGGTTTTGACTGCCCTGAAATTTTCCAACTTCAAGAGCGTGCTGAGGCAGTCAAACATTTTCAGACCACCGCAGCCCAGGCTTTGAGGAACACCTCCACCCTCTCACAGAAGACGGTCAAGGAACTCCTTGAAGAAGGGCGTGGCTTTAACGTGGACATTCCTGAGGTTGATCAACTGTCCAAGGTGTTGGAGCAGTCGGAATGGAATGAGAAAGCATTTGCCAACCGTGGAGTTTACATGACTCTCCAGGAAGTACAAGATCTCATCGAAGAGGGAAGCAAGCTTGGAATTCCTGCTTACAACGATCATTTGACCTATTACCGTGAACAGCTGGCTGCTGGCCATCAATGGGAGAAGAAAGCCAAGGAACTCATTGTTGCCGAATTTGTTCACTACCCGCAGCTCGAAGCTCTATCGCGACAAGTACAGATTAACGTGCTACCTGTTTCCCAGGAGACTTTGAACGCAGTTGATCAAATCCTTCATAAACAGCGCGAGGCACAACGCCAGATTGTCTCCTTGCTCGAACGGTGCCGGCTCCCCGAATTGCGTGACCGACCGAAGTATTCGGAGGTCGTAGAGATTCAAAAGAGATTAGAAGATCTTAACTCGAAACCAGATGGAACTCTCGAACTCGAAAACGAACGCAAGCGACATGAGGACTGGATGCGAAAAGGAAAGAAGCTCTTTGGTAAATCAAACGCCCCATTACATATCCTGAAGAGCCATCTCGAGTATGTTCTAGAGCGCAATATGGATTGTTTTGATATCGAACACGACACGCCAAGAATGCCGGGAGAGCCTGTTTCAAGAGAGGTCAGTCCTGATCAGGGGTCAAGCAAATGGGACGAAAGTCGGTCCCGACAAGTTTTCTGTATCTGCAGAAGGATTGAAGCGGGAATGATGATTGAGTGCGAAATGTGCCATGAATGGTAAGTTGAGTCAATAATGTCGTATGCACTGCTAACGCTGCTAGGTATCACTACAAATGCCTCAAGATTGCCCGTGGCAAGGTCAAGGAAGACGACAAGTACACCTGTCCCATTTGTGACTGGCGCATGAAGATTCCCCGAGATGCGTCGCGACCGAAACTGGAAGAGCTGCTGGCCCTCGCTGAGGAAATGGCGACATTGCCCTTCCAGCCTGAGGAAGAGGAGGTGCTCAACAAAATCATCGATAACGCACAGAACTTCCGAAACCACATCGCCAATTATTGCAATCCGTTGCTGTCTACAGAAGCCGAGGCAGAGACCCAACGATTTTATCTGCGCAAGATTGAAGGAGCTGAAGTTTTACTGACGTACGAGACCAATTTCTTCCGGCAAGAACTTCACAAATGGTGTCCTGTAGCCCCTGAGGCCCCACCGATCCAGGAACAGTCTCGAAGCACACGAAAACCTAGACCGACCAAGCTACAGAAGATGTTGGTTGAGTATGGCGTCGACAACCCCGATGACCTACCGGAGCACGCCAGGGGAAAGGCAAACAGTCTTCGCAGGAAGGCAGCTAATGCTGAAGCTGCTGCTGCTGCTGCGGCGCATTCTTCAGCAGGAGCTGTTGGAGCCGGGTATGGAGGGGCAGGATATTATCCTCGGCCAGGTGAAGCTGGCAGCCCCAACAGTCATGAACATGGAGATCGTCGAGAGTCACTGTCCTCGGGTCATTCCAGGAATAATTCGGTCAGCATTGGCAATAGTATGCATGCTGGACCGCTGGGAGTTGGCGGCCCGCAGCTGGTTGTTGACAACTCGTCACTGTCTTTGGAGGAACGAATTCTTCAAGGTCATGACGATGGTCTCAACTTCCACACCGATGCTGAGAAGAACAAAGCTTTGGAAATTCTTGCGAGAACCGAATTGGGGAGAAAGCAAGCTGAGAGAATGTGGGGACCAAACGTTTGGGGGACTGGGGGGGCTATTGAGAGACGCGTATCTAATTCGATGGACGAGGACATGATAAAGCACGAAGATGGTAACGTGGATCAAATGTTCAAGGAGATGACCAACCAAGACGAAGAAGATGAGAAAAAGATCGATGCCGGGGGAGATGTTACCATGACCACAGCGTCGTTGGAAAAGGAGAGAAATGGGATGGACGCTCTTCTAGATGGGGAATGAGGATTGTAGGGGTCGACATGGGGTGAGGCGTTCTCGTTCGGATCACAAAAATACCAAAGAGGAAAAGGAGTCAGGTCGGTTATGCAATTTGGTGTTCTTGAGTCAATTTTGTTTGTACAAGCGCATAAAAGGGCGTCTGAGCTGGAGATTCACAGATTACCACATATCAGGTTGCACTGGTTGTTAGACCAGGTTATGTTACATAAACACAGGGCGAACATGTTATTAATGAGATGATTTCATTCCAAAAGCTAAGCTCTAACGTGGTTAATTTTCTCCAGGGCGTTGAGCCCGGACATCTAATGGTAATGGGACAATGGCTAATGAACGCTCTACCCGCCTGTTTTCCTAGATATTTTGATGACAACTTGGACCCGACCGAATTGTTGAATGACATGGCCTGTTTCTTTCTGTCCCAAAACCGACCTGCGAAGAACATATCCTGAACCTGAACGCCGTAAATGCAAATAAATCGTGATGGTACTCGGGTTGATGTCTCGTAGACATGTCCCTCCTATACATGGTGAATGTTCTTCATAGGCTTATCGTTTCCATCATAAGCATGTTGAAGATTGCTTCGGCCCTAAAATTCCGACCGGTTGTATCTATCTATCGGTTGATTCCGATGAGGTTGAGGAACTCATTGCGCGTCTTTGACTTCTTCTCGAAACAGCCAAGAACACAGCTAGTAATGGTGCTCGTAGTCGTCTTTTCAACACCGCGCATCACCATGCACAAGTGACTCGACTCCATAACTACAGCGACACCTTGCGGCTTGAGGATCTCCATGATGGCATGGGCGACTTCTTTGGTAAGACGTTCTTGGATCTGAAGACGACGGGCGAACATCTCGGCGATTCGGGGCAGCTTGGAAAGGCCGATGACGGTCTCGTTGGGGATGTAGCCGATGTGCATCTGTGGAGAAAAAGAAAAAAAAAAAAGAAAAAGTGAGCTGTTTTGTTCACATGCGATTTCGGAGGGAGTGCTTACCTTGCCGGTGAATGGTACGAGATGGTGCTCGCAGAGAGACTGTACTGTTAGTTGTATTGTTTTTTTCGCAATTGAGATTGAAGAACTTACAAAGATCTCAATGTCCTTGACAATGACCATTTCACTGTGTCCCTCTCTGAAAAGAGCATTGTTGACGATGTCTTCAGCGTTGACTTGGTATCCCTTTGTCAAGAATAGCAGCGCCTTTGCGTAGCGTGAAGGAGTGTCGAGAAGACCCTCGCGATCAGGGTCTTCACCAACACACTCAAGAAGAGTGCGCACAGCGCCTCGCATACGATCTAATCGCTCAACCTGCTGCTCCTCCGTCTCCTCTCTGCGCTCTCTTGTTCCACGACCTACACTCGTCAGCAAGCGTCACCACACCAGACTCAAAAAAAAAAAAAAAAAAAGAGAGAGTAACATACTAGGTCGACTAAGACCATCAAAGTCAATCACAGGACTAGGAGATCTCGTCTTGACTACAGCGCCCTCCTCGGGAACTGTAGTGCGACGTTTCTTGGGGACGGGCTCATCGCGGGGATCTCGCGAAGCTTTAGCCAAGCTATTGCGACGCTGAGCGAAAGCGCTTGGTTTTGCGCCATTGACGGTAGTTACTACATCTCCTCCATTCTTTCTCTTCTTCTCCTTTCGCTCGCGACGACGTCTGCGGGATTCATCGCTGCTGGAGGATGAGCCCGAGATGCTTGCGACATCGTGGGATCTTTTCTTTCCGTCTTCGGAGATGGGCATGGTGGCGATATTTTCTCTGTACTTGCGAATATCGATCAGAGAGGGAATAGAGAGACAATTGAAGAGATGATGATGATGATGATGGGAGGAGAAAGAGGGGAAAATAAGTAGCTAGTCAAGTAGAAAAAACAGGCGATATCGCAAGCAAACGCAAAGCCAAACACTACGGAGGCCGAACCTTACAATGGATCGATTGAGTCAGGGTCCAAATGGCTCTCCAAGCCAATGACCGGATCCAAACGCCGAAGAAAATTAGAGGGGCCCACGGGATTCGCGGGGGAATGAGATGGGCCTTCTGCTTCGCTTCGGCTTCCAGTGGAATTATTTTTTCCATGCAAGAATTGCTTTATCTTATCAGCAAGCAAGCAAGCCGAGCTCGTTTGACGTCAATAGCAGTGACAGTGGAGGAGGAGCCAGTGATTGTTTCATTCTCAGTGGACCATGCAGAGCAAAACGGTCGTGGCGCCGTGGGTCCGATCATGTGAATATTCACGTGACTGAAGCAATCGTTCCATCACGTCCCCGTTCGGAATAGCAAACGCGTTGCATGCTCCGGGTCATACTCCGAAAGCCGTGAAGCAGAAGAAAGGGCATCTCCAAACGAGTTTGCGAAAACAAAAAAACGCCGATATCGAAATACGTATCTTTTTTCCACGAAGCGCCTTCTCGGAACACTTCGCTTTCTAGGCGTTGCGGCATTGGGTGCTTAGTAACAGCGCCTCCATTCAGCAACCTCCCTTTCACGAACATCGCATCTCGAAACATCATCATCATCATCATCATGGCCTCTCCGCCCTACGCAACCTCTCCCTCGGGAATGTCACCACCTTACCCATCACCAGCTCAAATCCCCAACAAGAAGCGCTCTTCAACTCTCGATGTCAACGCACCCCCCGTGAAGCGCCGCAAGCCCTCCCAAACCTCAATCTCAACCACATCCGCCGCCCATCCTCTCCGCCAAACCTCCTTCCCCCCCGAAGTACGATCCCCATTCCCACGCTCTCCCTCCGTCGATGCTCAATCCCACGTGAGCGGAAGTGCAGTCAGCACGACTGCCAGCGGCGCACCCAAGAAGAAACGCGGTCGCAAGGCGAAGAACGCCAAACCCGATGATACTCGTGAGCAGACACCTAGTCTTGTTGGAGGACGAGCTCCTACTGCTGTGAGCGGACAGGGTGGTGAGAAGGAGGATGATGACGAGGATGATGAAAAGGCTGAGATGGCGCTTGAGGATGTTGTTGCGAGAACACAGGAGCAGAAGCAGGAGGAGATTCGACTGCGTGCTATGCTTGTTGAGGCTTTCGATTCTCAGCAGTATAATCGATATGAGCTGTGGCGTGCAGCCAAATTGGCCGATAGCGTCGTCAAACGAGTATGCATTTTCTACACAGATCCAAGTCATGATATTGACATTTATAGGTTGTCAACGCTACGGTTTCTCAATCGGTTCCACAGAACGTTAGCACAGCCGTCAAGGCTGTCGCCAAGCTCTTCGCTGGTGAAATCATCGAAGCCGCCCGCAATGTCCAAGGCGAATGGATCCACGCAGGAGAGAAGCAGAGCGAACTACCTACACCTCCACCATCTACGAACGACGACCCTGCTGCAGCAGAGGAAGAAATCGATCTTAAACGCGGTCCTCTGCGACCTGATCATTTACGTGAGGCCTGGCGCCGCTACAAGATATCTGGAGAGAGCCGTGGTGTAGGCGTGCAGCAGCTATGGCATGCACAGCAGGGTGATGGAGTTGAGCGGTTTTCGACCCGTACCGGAAAGCGACTTTTCAAGTAAGCCACACGAAAGAAAGTAGGCCGCGATGGCGATGAAAAGGGCGAGGTGATTGACGAAAAGACCGACGGAGGTCACGATGAGAGGAAACGAGATTGCACAGGATGATTGCCAAGACGTGACCTCGATCAGTGACATAGACCTGTCTTGGCATCGACGGGAGATTGAGACGAAGATTCTTTCAAGCGCAATAATGATACCCCCAAAACCTGAAACGAAACAGGAAATAGAATTGTACAATACTACCAAATCAGGAAGACGACACAGCCAAGAAAGTCGTTAATCGGAAATAAAAATACCCGATCCCTCATTGTCTGTCATTATCCCTCGAACAATAACGGCGGTTGTAACGTGTAACTCGTAAATGGCCGAAATTTGCTCATTGATCCAGTGGGCTGATGGAAATCCACGTGGTTGATCGGGACTTGCGAAAATCACATACAAAACGAGTATAGCTTTGCACGGCATAATTTAACCCGAACGACAAACCTTCTGTACGAAGTCACGAATGACATTCAAGTGTTTTGCTGCTTCAGCTTTAGACCTTCGTATACTAGCCGCTCTAAACCCGGTAAATTAGACTGCCGGCTGAGTTGGAGTGTGGGGAGCTAGCCAAAAAGACGAAAAAGGCGAACGGTTGCCTGTAAGCAGAAGCCCGATTAGTGCACGCCATCCAGTTTTGAGTGCTGGGGTGTGTTATTGTATCGGAAGCAAGCAATTTCCGTAGAGTGGAATCATCCTTTGGTCGCTGATTATACGTAGTACAAACGCTCGTACTTGGCCAGTGGTAATATCTTGTGAGACTTGCCAAGCGGGACCGCGGGGCATATGGGAAAGTCGGCACGTACACAGCCACTTTGTGCAACTTGTAACTGTTGAATAGTCTTGTCGATTGGAGCCAAGTCTTGGCTGCTGAGGTCTCGACTCTTGACCTTGCAAGACACTCTGACAGTGGGCTCCGCTGTTTTGTCTTTCAAGTGCGGAAGCTCCTACAGCTTTGCAGGAGTTCCTTGGTCAAGCTGTGATGCTATCAGCCTCGGTTTATCATGGCCAAGACTACCATGTCATTATCTGGTCAGCTTGTAAACCCAACAGATACGTTTCGACGAAGGGGAATCCTTCAGTGACAACTCTAACGACCATTGAGGTCAGACCTGGTCTTGGCAAACCTTCCAGGGCCTAGACTCATCAATCAACATTTCTGTCCCTGAGCTCACCGACCCTGCAATGGTGGTCTCTCCTCCAAGCAGATTGGTCTCAAGCTTGTCAACTATCACCTTAAATCGCCAACATCGCAGCTTAATCGGCTATGAGGAGCCGAGAGGCTGGCTTGGCGGTCGGCTGGACCGAAAGACCGTGGCGCAGCAGCTGCGAGCCCAGCAATGCGTTGAGAATTATGGGGCGCCTAGTCTTCTGGGCATCCCGCAATCAGAGACAGAGCTCCCTGTAAGATCCGGGCCTTATTCAGGCTAGGGCAGAAAACTCGACAAGTGTATCCACCAGCTTCTGCCTGCAGCTGTGCAAGCAACGTTTCATAAGTTGCAATTTGGGTCTTGCGTGATGTTGTCAGTTGGAAAGAAAGTGCGATAACAGCAGTCAGCTTCAGGAGCTCTGTGATAAGCTCATGAGCTTTTGAAAAAAGACCAATAAAGTGCATAGGAAGCAGACCGATTTCGTAATTCAGGAAGTCGTGATAGGGTTGTCATGGTTCAATATCTTTAAACATGACTGGCGCTAGCGTTCCTTGACATCGATTGGATCTGCACTGTCAGGACATGGATCTTTCGCCAAGAAGTCAGTGCTCGGCCATCAACGCGCGTCCTGCTTGGCAAGTCAAACGGTACCTACATCAAGAAGAGCTCGAGTCTCATATGGGCTGGCTTTCGCCGCCATCATTGACGTAGCTAGACTTTGGATCGGCATCTAGATGAACTATATTTGCCAATATGACAGGAGGAAAGGTGAGTTTTAATCCTCATCTTGCTGGTGCTCGTCGCCAGCTGGGTTCGTCCTGTTTTGCAACATGTACTCTGTCTGACACATTCCCCTGCAGAAGGAGGGCTCAACCAATCCGTCAGCTGTCCGGATTCGTGACAATCAACGACGGTCCCGTGCACGACACAAGGAATATGTTGAAGGCCTGCAGAAGAAGCTTCAAGACTATGAGCGTCGAGGTGTTGAAGCAACACTGGAAATGCAACAAGCAGCTCGTAGTGTTGCTGTTGAAAACTCGCGCCTAAAAATCTTGCTGGGATACCATGGCATCACTAATGAGGATGTTGAAAAGTTCTTGCAGAGCTTTCCAGATCAACCAGCTTCAGAAGCCGCAAAGGCAACGATTTCACAGGCAACCTCTGGCCAACCGCTTCTCGCCGCAGCACCCAAGATACCTCTCCAACCCCTCTCAAGAGGACCATCAGCAGAACCTCCTCGGTCAACGTTATCGGCTCCACATATTGCACCAGAGAAGACGAGTACTCGAGATGTGGTGGACGCAGTCGTAGGGATCAAACGAGACTCTCGAAAAGCTGGTCTGCCCAGTGGACCAACACTTCCTTTACCAATTGAACAGCGGCAACCACTATTACAACCTCGACCTCAACCACCTATACTGCCAGCGCTACCAGCTCTCGTTCTCGGTCAGGGTAGGCCAGACCCCAATCCCCTCGATAAACTTTCAGTTCTTGCGACAGCGAGCGTACATCAAGAACCTGACAAAAACAAGCACCGCCGCACGCATTCAAATGCCGATAGCCTTCGCGTACCGAGTCCGTCGATACTTGGGCAAAGCTCACCCGCGTCCTCATATACAACCCCTAGTCGACTAAGTTCGACATCTCCGTGAAGCCAACAGAACGGATACAACATGACATTTCGAGTATCCGCGCCAATGTACACATTTGACAGCATAGACCTGCGAGGTAATATGATTGGGGAGCCTGAGAACGACGGCAGATTCGTAAAAAGAGATACCAGGAAACGGGAGAATGGAGTTTTTGAAGGCGTTGAGCTGATTGAACGACAATACAAGAAGGTAGTCATGCCTTTGCCTCGTGGTACGTATGGCCAGGCACTACCCGGCCACGCGCAGGCTAATTATTGGCTTTCCAACATCCACAGCAGACGATGTACCGAGTTGATGCCAAGGATGCTCAATCCACGATTGGAGCTGGAAAAGAGAAAAGAGTGGAAGCACTGCGGGTCAACCAGCAGATATTGACCCGAATACTCGCATTGGACGGGTTTCGATACATGATTAACGATAGAAGCCGCTGGCGAACACCGAGTTTTGGACTTGAAATAGATAGAATTCGTTTCGGGTTGGCCAAGGTTGGGGAAGTGATGACTAGGGTATCGATCGAATCCGGCGCAGGCTGTGTGTCTTGGCGATCCAAGTGAAATCTTGTCTGGCATAGCAAACTCTGGGCGTGAGATGCTCATATAAGTAGGGCTGTCTCTAGTCGCTCAGATGGGAGGCCGCCAGGTGGAGAGATGAGTTTTCAAGGGCAACAGACCCCAAGAAGGCGGGGAACATGGTATTAGCCGCGCGAGTTGGAGGGCGTATCTCGAAGGTTGTTGGAGGAAGGATTCTCAACGTCTTGGCGTAGTGAGACGAACACAAGACAGAAGCAACAATTAGCCGCAATGAATAACGTCAAACCAACAGCATGCCATTGCTTGAAGTGAAAACCTCCATCACCGCGTGAATGACAGTGGCTCGTAGGAAAAACCCCTTTCAGAAGTTCTTTGCACAACCACTGATATTGGAGTTCTCCTAGGCCGAGAGAACCGGGATCCAGTTGTTGATCCACAACGGCGTCATATTGACCCATAGAACTGCAAGGTTGTTTGGTGGTGAGAAGGTGGTGAGAAATGAGATTAGTTAGATATGTATTGATAATCTCTCGGCCGAGTGGGATGCGATTGAGTTTGCTGTGCTTTGCGGAGTTGTCGAGGGCGGCGTAGATGGGCGGAACTGCGGTGAATGGAAGAGAATTGTTGACCAGTGCGAGTACTCTTTGCTAAGGTCAAAAATGACGAAGACTCGGTGCAGCGAATACAAAGTAAAAGCTGATAAGATTGAAGAAGAGGAATAGGTTGAAGATGAGAAGTTGGGTTGAAAGGAGATCAAGTAGGAGAAGAGCAGTCCAGGAAGGAGCGGGAAGTGGGCGCGCGACCGTGTTCCTGCTACGAATGCCCCTGGGGGCCAAATTGTGAATGACAGATTATCTATGAGATTGAATAAATGAGAGACCAAGTAAAGAAAGAGAAAGAGAAAGAGAATTAAAAAGGGATAGAAGTCAAATGGAAATGTCGGTGATGGTATGTGATATCTTGAATGAGCCGCACTTGCTTCAATTCATGACATCGAAGCGAATACCAATCGGCACACAGCAGTGACAGACCCCATAGCTTCAGGCCATGTCAGGGACCGGAATATGGGTGGTACCCCCTTGTAAGCCACAGGGGAGGTCTGGTAACACAAGACCTTGATCCTAAGCGACAAAATAACTTGGGCAAGTTTAGTACAAACTTAGCACATCCTTTGACTAGTCCATTGCCGCCCATCATTTAGACCTGTGGGCCACCGTAACGATCGTCATCTCATGCGTTGACAAGGGGGAAAAGACTCCGTGGGTGAGGTTTTGGTGTATGATTGGTGGGCTCGCTTCTCCAAATAAGCTTAATTGTCTCAAGGTGTGGCTTCGGGCTACTATCCGGGCACCCAACGATAAAAGGTTCTTGGCTTTATTTGGTGGTGAGTTGGAGATGAGGAAATTCTGTTGAATTGGTCTATCCGTTTAATTGGGTTGAAGGAACCTGTGTCGTGTAAGTCGAGGTCCAGCCACAGAACAGGCACTCACCTCACTCGATGCTCATCCTGCACCCACTGTAATAACCATGAAGTTGAATCAAGGTATAGAAAACCAGAAAACTAACGAACCAAAAGCTTTCGAAATCTCACTCACAACGGGTTCGCGGGAGGGATCGAACTTTAAATGTTGGTGAGGGCTCAGATGGCCGCGCGGCCTGGCTAACGAGTTGGTCCCATAATTAGCGGTGGCAGTGCACCCTATCCTATTCAACGTCACTCATCCGAGGAAGCTTTACTTGTATTGGAAAGGCACTGAAACACATCTTTATTCTTTTTATTAAAGATAACCTATGGTTTCTTTGTTGACCTCACGGCTTGGCTTGGTGGCGATATATCTGCCGTTGGGTGATTGCAGATGTGAGGTTAATGCCGGCCATGGAAACTACAGGCAAGAAGACATAGGTTCAAGAAACAAGAAAATACAAACTTATATTTTAGTTGTAACAAGCTCAATGGAGTTCCTAGAGCTAATTCTATTGGAATTATGTGGGATTCATTACATTTTAGAGTGTTGTTTTCTTGAAGTGGTACCTACAAACTTCTGTCTTCTTGGGGGGGCAACTTGCCTTTCCTCAAAGCACACCTCCTTCAAAACGAGAACTTCAAACAAACAACATCATCGCTTCCATCCATTATACCCTCAACCAAACCAACAATTTCCTATCGCTTCATATCAAAATACAACAATTTTAGATTACCACCATAATCATGAATCCCCTCTGGGACATCATCGCCTTGTGGGCCACCAGTGAAGAGAGACGCTTGGCCTTTGCTCATATCCAAGGTCCCCCAGATCCAGTCAAAGACATCGAATTGCCACTATACATCCTCGAATCGCCCAGCATTCGCCATGACGTCCATACCTTGCTTGTGCAGATTCTGCCCGACTTCAAGAAGGATGAAGTGGTCAAATCACACTGTAAGACAGAGCACCCTCTTGTCTTTCCACCAGTCCAACCCCAACCTCCTCAAAAGCTGGTAATAGGGACATATATTAAATTAATTGAATATCTCAAGAGTCGTTACCATGGAAAACAGTCGGGCTTTTACTTTTACCCATTCGGTGCTTATACACGAATAATCTTTATCATTGATGCCGATCCTGACTATTCGGCGGAATTTGCCCTCGCATTGGCTACTATTACAACATTTGCCACATCAGTAACAACTGTCGAGCGTGACTTGTATATAAAAGTGGCAACTATGTCATCGGAATGCATCCACCAAGTTACTAAAGAGCTATTCGAGAGCCACAGCGATAACTTGCGAGATTTCAGACCCAGCCAACACGACCGCGAACCTAAAGAGAATCGTGCGTCAGAACATCGAATGAAAATCCGAAAGGAACATGCGGCAGGATTCATGGCTGCTCTGGGAGAGTTTGATCAGTGGCCCCCAGGTATTGTGACCTTGTTCAACATTGTTCAACAGAAAGATACGTCCCACGTCTTTGAAGATGCTCGAACCCTCCTGGTGTCCCACGGACTTATGAACAAGGACAAAAAAACACCGGTCATCCGATTACCACCCAGACATTTTTACAGTGCAGTATCCTATGCCCTTCTGCCAGTAGTCGAATATGACTGGCGCATCGCTTACTTCCTTAGCATCCCTTCCAGCCCCTTGGTCACTTTGACCAAAGCTCATCTTGCCTCGACTTTAACCGCACTCTCGGAAATGTTTCATATCATAACGTCTGACCTAGGGACAATCCAACCATTTTTGACAGTGCTCCGTCTGAAAGGTGATACTTACGCCTGGTCGAGCCGTAGCACCCTATGGGCAGGGCTAGGCCTTTCAAGGATGGTTCATGGCCGAACGTCATTTGAGGACACTGTACCCGTTGCTGAAGGTAATATTAGAGTTCTTCCAGAATTTTATACCTTTCATCTGCATCGTGTCAAGAGCATACACACAACCTTGGTTAGGAAGAATGTCAAGGTGGCGAATGATCCTGTAAATGAAGATGTGGACGAAGAACACTACAACGAGATATCCCGAGACCTTCTGCGAGCATATGTACACCAAGTGGCTTTTGCATTTGCAGGCGATTTTCAACAAGGGGGATTACCAACGTTGTACGACTTCTACACAGAAGAATCTTTCGAAACCAACCTTAACCTTGCGATGGTCAATTAGGAAGATCTTTTCGCTCGTTCTGAATACAGGGTTTTTGGCGTTTATACGCATTTCACGCGTTCGAAAAGTGGAGGGAAAATACTATGCAACTGGACATGGATTCCGCCTGCAGTGTAGGAAGAAGTCGGAGAAGAAATGGATCGGTATCGGAAGACACACAGGGCTGAGGAGGCGGATAATGAGGACGAAGTTTACGAAGAACAACCTATTTAGCATTCTTGGGGAATCTGATAAGGCAGATATAAGCATTCTTTTAGGATAAATTCAATAAGACAAAAGTCTAAACTCTATAAAGGGTTATTACTTTGCCCATCATCAAGTTTCCTTGTGGTCATGTCGATGCAAGTTGTCACTGGAGACTGAGGATATTCGCAACTCTGAACGTTAGAGAGAGCGGCAAGTGACGATATGAGTAAGGTCACCACCCTGGCTTCCCATGAGGATCGAGAAACAAGTGGACTTTTCGCTGTAATCAAGTCAAAGCATGGAGTGGACTGAAGATGCAAATATTAAAGATGAGATCATAATGAAGCGCGCGGCGGGTTCGGGTCAAGAGACAATAAGGCTCCTTATGCCCCAAACCGCTAATTTACTCCTATTGTTAGATTATTATTCTCATCTTAAAGCGGGGGTGAATAATCTTCTACGGCCATTGTCTTGTGGCGGCAGGAGCATTGTTCGGCGGCCGGCTGCCAGTTGCGAGTTTTAGCACGAGATTTTTGCAAGCGATTCACCTCTGTTCACCTCGCCTTAACAAAAACATACTCCTTCACTCCGCCGAAAACACAGAACAAGTATCGATCTTTCGTCCTCAACCACCACGAAATACGCAGCTATACACAGCCCTCACCTCTCAGCACAACACTCCTCAACACTGCACTCTTCACGATGTCGTATCCCCCACGACGAGCCGCTGTCACTCGAGCCAGTTGGCAGAAAAGGGAGAGCCCCCGACCTTACCACGAGAATGGAATCGCCTTGGTGGACAGTGTGAGTCTGAGAAGCGTGCAAACCACTATCTCCTCTGGCATAAAAGTGGTGAATAATAGTCCTGGTGGAGGGCGTCAGGACAACGTCCTCGCCAAAGTCCCCGGCCTGGAGAATACTTTCGCGGGCACCATCGACAATGTGCAGAGTCTCACAGCGCTTTATAAGATGATGCCAAAGGGAAAATTGAGTATAATCGTTGCAGTCACTCCGAATGGCTCTGGTGCCCCGACGACTACCGGCGTTTTAGACTGGAGTGTCCTGCAGAAGGAGGAGGAAAGACGAAATGGGACGGACAGCGACCAACTATCTATAGACGACGACCAAACCTGCGTCGGCGACGATGATGGCCTGTCTGAGGATGCGAGTGATGCCAGCCAGATGCCCGAGAAGGAGCATCACGAGCCTTCTATCGAGGAGGTCACCGCCCCCGAGATGCCTAATCAGAGCCAAGCACCACCGATTATATCAAAGTCTACGTACGAAGATCTCATGGGGTTGGTTATTTGAGAAAACAGGTCGGTACAGTTCTTTAAGGGCATGACAATGACTCACACTTCATAGAAACATGAACGCGAATAGGTACCTCGCCATGTTCAGCGTGCAGTATGGAACAGTAAGCACCCGAAAAATCTTCAAAGACCACGAATGGTACTGATCCATTAGTTTACAGGAAGCGCCATATATCATGATATCAGATTGATGTGACAACTGTAGAAAAACCTGACTGCAGGATGGAATAGGGGGAGGATTAGGTGGACGAGTGCATCGTTACTCGATGATAGACAGAAGTACCGAATGATACATCCTCGTTTACGCCCGGATTATAACACGTGATGCCATCACTGAGTCCGATTTTCCTTGTATGATTCACTTTTGGTGTCAACTTAATTCTGGAGCAAAAGCAAGCGCCCGCTGTGTCTGTGGTTCAAATGGCAAGCGCACACTCCCCCTCCTCCATGCACACAACGTCCAAACATCATTCTTTTCTTCTTACACATCACATTAAAAACAAGTCAATCGTTATAAAACAGAAATACCATCACAATAAAGTACTCATCTACATCATCAACTATTCGTCACCATTCCTTATCGATTTTACGCCCAACATGAGCAGCGACGAGGCAGGCGAAGTACACGAGGAGTCATGCAACGGTTTGCAGCATGGCGATGACCCTCGGACAAGAGGTGCTCAACAGGAGGGTAATCAGCACAACGGTACTCAGCAAAACAACCCTCAGCAAGACACCGAGCAAAGCGGCACTCCGCATGAAATTGCCACGCAGTATGGAAATGACACTCAGCATAATGACGACACACAGCAGAATGACACTATGGACGACGACACTCAGTACGATGGTGATGAGGAAGACGACACTCTGCACAACGATATTCAACAAGACAGCACTCAGCCTGATATAAATCCGCAGAATGATGATACTACTCAACACAAAGGTACTTGGCATATTACCAAACCACGGCTGGGTAATAATATGAAGTATGGCGGCCATCAGCAACTCTACCCTTCTCAGCCGCGCAACCCTTCTCAGCCGCGCAACCCTTCTCAGTACCCGTATACTCCTCAGTATCAGTATGCTCCTCAGTCCCAGTATACCAGTCAGAACTACGCCTCTCAAGGAAAGCAGTACGCACAATCTCAACTTCCATCAGGTACAGGCCATACAGGCCATTATAATATGCCAGCAACCTCCCAGTCACAATACTAGCAGCAAGTTTATCGGGAGCGTGGCACAGCGAATTCTCATCAGCAACCCCAACCGTCCCAGTATGAACGCACGAGCGAAGAAACTAAGCGGATCAAAGCTCGAATCAAAGCTCTTTGTGCCGACAGATTCTCTGTCTCCAGGATTGAAAAGGACACAGCAGGGTGCCAAACCACTGATAAACCCACCGAGCTCAATATTGGTTGTCCCATGAGGCTGCAAAGTATTGTGTACGTGAAAAAGAACAAGGGCGGGTTTCATGATATGAGAATCACCACGATTGCAAGAAACAGGATGAATATCTTCAGCAAAATCCCTGGCTTTATTGACACTTGGGCAGATGTTGTTGATAACCCTCAAAGCCTCCTTGCATGTTACAACCGAAAGTCAGTTGACAGGGTGAGTATTATCATGGCATTTTCAACCATTGGAATCGATACCGGATCAGTGTTCGTCCGAGATCTGGATTGGAGTATTCTGCAACCGCCTGTAGAAAAGCCCGGCACCAGGTTGTCCTCGCCTCCTCCATCTGACGATAATGGCCCCTCATCAGAGGAAGATTCAAAACGGCGTCGAGCCCGTCTTGTGACCTCCATTGACCTACAGAGTGTTCAATACAAGGAGGGGAATAATGAGGGCGCTCATGGCATCAGAGTCAAGAGCGAAAAGAGAACAAAGGGGGAGAGAAAAAACGTCTTTGGCAAAGTTCCTGGCCTCGCAGATACTTGGGCGGGTGTCATCGATAACACTCAAAGCCTTTTGGATATCTACCATCATATGACAAGCGCGAAGGTAAGTATTATCATGGCGGTTACGCCCGAGGACGTGCCAGCATCGGTTACACCAGTGGATTGGAGTATTCTACGACCACCTCCACCTCCACCGCCCGGCCCAGATTGTCCACGCCTCCGCCATTTGACGACACCCATCAGGCCGTTCCTGTCTTTAATCCATTCTGAGAGATCCACTGCGAGAGAACGATTACTCGCCATAACACCGACAAGAGCAGATATCCTTGTCTACGAGCAGATCTATTATCGCTCCGGGGCAGTTGGTTGCCTTGAGATTGCAATAAGATCATGTATTTACACGCAATGAGATTTTCCAAGTTCCTCTGGCCAGTCGTATGATTGAGACTGACCGTGTTCTTGTGCAGGGGCAAACGTTGACCGCCGAGCGAGTTTTCGTGTAAAATAGGCTGCCATTGGATTCATTTGGGGTTTCCTGTTATGGATAGTGTTTCGAGCATTTCTTTGGGTTGTCGTTTATCATGTCTTCATTTGGGGCATGGGAGACTGTATCTTTGATGTGTTTTATGGAAGTATAGTCTTAGCGAGTCAATCAATACAGCGAGCCTATCAACGGTGTTAGCATAATTCAAGCCAAGAACGTCACCAATATTACACTGTAGTCTGTGAGACATCTACCGGTGATGATTTTCCCGTTGAACATTGGTCTTGGCTGGGTCTAGCGAATGATGTTTGTTGCTGAGCATACCACATCGCCACTCTCGAGCCTTATAACAAATTTGAAGGTTGCATCATCCTTTACAGTTTCTAAATTATCGAACAATTAACTTTGGGATATTTATTTGCACCGATTTCGCGACCATAAGACATCCTCCGATATATATATTTATGAGAAAACACGGGATCCTCTCAAGTTTCTCTCGCTCTGCTCAAGGGATCCCAAGTAGATGGTGCTCTCTGATGGACTGTATCCCCTATTATCTGTCCTCAGCCCAGCCAGTTCATAAATAAGGATCAATCTTGCAAAGAGAGCACTGCCCATTAGTCGAATCACAATGATGGCTGAGTCTCTAACACTAATGAAGACCAGACTCGATAGGATGAGCGTTCCGAAGAATGCTTGAAGGACATCGCCTACGTATAACGCTGACGCAAGAGTAAGGAACCATCCCATACGTTGCCCGTTGGCTCTGACTTGGAGTTTGCTCTGCCATGATGTTGGTGTTAGTTCAGACCACAGTCTTCCTCGATAATCGGCTTCTTCCCAAGCGCTTTTGTTCTCGACAGTGATTCTGAGCCTTGCTGCAACGTATCCGACAATATGTATCGCCAAAGCTGCAGCGGTCCAAATAGCGGGTAGAAAGTCGTCCGCTGGAGCGAATGTGCAGACTGCTTGTAAGCAGAGTTGGTACGTGAGGTACGCATTGTTTACCACAGACGCAGCAGCGATGAAGTATTCCCAGAACGACACAAAAGCGGAGGCCCCGTGGAATTTCGGTAGACCAAACGTATTAGAGGGATCGGTACGCATCTTGGTTATAAAGTCATCGTAATCCGTCGCCGTAAGCGGCCGTACCCCAGAACTACATATCGAAAGCAACAACGCAAGCCCCGGTCGACGATATGCTAGTATCGCAGTATCAAGATAAGAAGCGCTCAGTAGTTGAAGCACTGATGGTGCCAGACCGAGGACGACAGCTGCGGAGGCCACTTCAGCTTTGCGGAATTCGGGCATGGTGTTGAGGATACAATCGATAACACGGTATCCTGGTCGAGCTACGGGGTCGGATGTGTTGAGGTACGCTTCCATCTCCGAGGAGCAATTGTATTTTAATTGGTCTTTTAGAAGGGCGTCCCATGCTGGGAAGAATTCTTGGAATTGTTTGTGGGAGCGTTGGAGGGCTGTTGTAGTGGAGATTTGGGAGAGGATGAGTATAGCTAGGAAATGGAAGCACGTGTAGCGAATCATGTCTGAATGGGATGGAATCCCTATTCGGAGTAAATTAAAAACTCAGCTGATATGCGATGTGAGCGTCTTCGAGGATGGTTCTGAACAGGGAACTGCTACGATTTATGCTTGATCCATCCTGCAAAGAGCCTCCAAATATTGTTCAGCTCTCAGCGTCAACTGCTACTCTACATGTTTCACTGCATACAGATAAGCAAAAGTGAGGTATTATCCCCAGTTATAACAGATAGGCTATTAAGAGCCGCCAGCCTGCTTTATATCCTGTAGTTGTGATAGGCGGGTTGATGGCCTCAATCCTGTGGATGTGGTAAGACCGCATTAATCACAGCCTATCACATACAGGCTCTGCAAACTGGGATAGAAATTTGATACGAATCGTGAGTGGTGAGCAGAAGCTGACAAGAGAGCCATAGGGCTGGCGCTTACAGCGATCTTGAACCATCCCAGATTTTGGTGTTAGTTATCTGCCCTATGGAAGACTACACTAGTATAGTGCAATAGTCGGATATTCAGGCCCATTAATTATTAAAACAGGTAAAATGGCATTTCCTGTCCAGAACTATTCTCATCCCTGACTGGGTTGAATGGGTAAGCGGCATCTTATCCCGATCGAGAGGGTGAGGGTCACGATGTTCATTGGTTACCATGGATGTGTGGCTTGACTATAAGAAAAATAACGGCACTGCGGCATTCGCGTATTTCGAACAAAACAACTTCAGTGATAAGTCAATGGGCTTTAGCCAGACTAAAGGCATGAAGATAGAGTTTTAGCTAGGATGTTCGGCATAGTATTGACACTATAGTACTTCAATAGTCAAGGTATACAAAATCCATATAAGGGCTCTGTTTCTTCTTCGTAGATGAGCAGGCCAAAGCTCTTTCAACACTGGGCGTCAAGGTCTTGAAGTTTGATATATCAGATGAAGATTCGGTCGCCAAGGCACTCTCCTCGCATCAAAGTAATGATCTGTTGACATAACGCAAAATATAGGCTGACTATTTCTAATCAGTGTCATTGTGCACACGGCTAATTCCATTAATCCAAACTTGGCTCTTCCTTTGATAAATGCCCTGCCAAAACAAAAAGAGACGAGTGGAAAACCAATTCACTTCATTCATGTGCGTTCTTCAGTTGACTGATTTCAAACATGAATTTTGACAGAAGTATACCTCAGGAATTACTGCATTCTATGAAAAGTCAGGCTGGCCAAATACGGTCAACCAGGATACCGACGCAGTTTTCGAGACAGAAAAGCAGCTTGCGGATTATTTTCCGATTCGAAAGGTGAGTCACTTATACACAATGCTATATCAAAGTTGACATAGTCAAGGTCGATGTAATAATCATAGAGCATGCCGAAGCTGTTGGAGTCACAACATTCGTCGTTGTACCTCCTGTCGTCTGTAAGTGAGACTGTGCCTTGTACATGATCTACATTAACAAGTGAGAAAGATGGTAGGGGAACTGGCCCATGGAATCAGCTTTCTGTCATGGTACCAGACTTTACCAACGCAAGTCTCAAACACAAAAAAGTCTACAAATTTGAAGAAAACACTGTAGGTCTCCCCGGTGTAGTCGAAGTTGCAGATGCTAACTATTTATAGTTTATGCAAGCTGTCCACATTAGCGATCTGACTGCCCTGTACTCCGGAATCATATGTGCAGCTCTCAACAACGAAGAAGTTTCAAGTGGAAAAGAAGGATATTACTTTGCAGTTGCTCATGATGTGGATATGTGGGGATTCCAGGATCATTTTGCTGCGGTCATGAAGGCCCGAGGGCTTGTGTCTAATGATAAGCCGGAAGTTTACCCCAGTGATGAGTTTGCTGCAGAAGCCATCGATGTGCCCGTTGAATTTCTGGGCGTTCTTTTCAAGACTGAGCAAGTTATCACATTGAATTATTTGAACAAGATCTGACATTTAGTAGTGGACATTTCACGGCGACACGGCCACAGATTCTTGGTTGGAAACCCAAGTCGGATACGGAGAGGATGCTGAAGAATTTGGATGATGAGATTAGGGATGTTCTTGAACTTGGGAAAGCAAAGAGTAGTCTAAAAGACACTATGTTTGCTGCCGTTGGAAGGACACGCTGATGCATTATTCTGCAATGAAATCCATCAGTTATTCATACATTTCGCAATGTATAAAATAATTGATAAATCTTACACAACTCGAAACGTCCGCCAAAGTCTATAAACACATCTCATTTCCCTAAGCAGATGACAAAGGACAATCTCGCCCATTACATGTACCGAACCTCCGAAAGTTACTCAATTCAGCCTGACTATGATCCAATCATTCTTATCCTTGTATACGAGATGGTCATTCCAGAATACGCGGCTCCCCTTCTATTGCTGGGGAAATTACTCTAGTATCATGATTGGTGGGTTTTTTTTTTTTTAGCAAGATCATTCGGTAGTTGGCACTTTATGGGGCGAAAACTTACCAGATACGATGATATCGTCCGAATAGCCAGTTTCAGGTTAAACAACTAGCCAATCTCCGGGGCAAGGATATTTCGTGAGAAACATTATAAAGACGCTGCCAAGGCTTGGCTTCTCCTCAGTTCGTTATCCGTACTAGTTCACTCATTCAGCCCTATTTGTTTCATATTCGTCCAACATGAAGTTCTTTACTGTTGTTTCTGCCTTTTTGGCTGTTGCTTCTGCTACGCCTACCACTCCTTCAAAGACCCTTGATAAACGAGCTACCACCTGGTGTGATGCTTTCGGGTCTCTCCAAACAGCCGGATACACCGTTTACCACAACAACTGGGGTCGTGGTGGCGCTACATCCGGTTCTCAATGCACCACTTTCAACTCTTACAACAGCGGATCATTCTCGTGGTCTACCAAATGGAGTTGGGCCGGTGGAAACACCCAAGTCAAGAGCTACTCCAACGTCGCTCTCGAAAACATCAACAAGAAAGTCTCAGCCATTAAATCCATTCCCACAAAGTGGACATGGCGCTATACCGGCACCAACATAGTCGCCGATGTAGCCTACGATCTGTGGCTCGCTCCCTCCGTCGGCGCAAAGAACAAGTACGAGATCATGATCTGGGTTGGAAGCTATGGTGGTGCTGGACCTATTTCTGACTCTGGTTCTACTCCTATTGCGACGGTCAACATCAACGGTGCTCAGTGGAAGCTCTTCCGTGGACCAAATGGCGATACTACTGTTTATTCTTTCGTTGCCAACAAGAACATTGGAAAATTTCAGGGCGATCTTCTTCCTTTCCTTACCTACCTTACCAAGAGTCAGGGTGTTCCTAGCAGCTATGTTGCTACTAGTTTCCAGGCTGGTACTGAGCCTTTCGTCGGTAAGTTGGTCTCTTGTAGTGTTTGATATGTTGCTAACTTTTTAGGTTCCAACTGTGTCTTTTCTACCTCTGCTTACAGCCTCTCTGTCAACTAAACTGCCCGCAGCGCAGATTAGCTGGCTAGTCTTTTCATCTCTTGTAAATATTTTTATTGTATATAACATGGAATTTGTTCCTCACAAGTCAATAATCTCTGAGAGAAAGAACTTGTTATTCAATCTATCTAGGACTATTCAATATCTGACTAGACTGAATGGTGTGCAACAAAAACACCTTTCTTAGCTCATTGATCTCATGACCTCATCATCTCAACCATCCAAGTTCCCACCAGTGTCAAAATATCTGACTTTGTGTCGATACCACAGCACTCCCAGCCGCTCAGTACAAAATTGAAATTTCTCCATACCATCTATCAAATTCTTCTACTCCTTTAGAGTCGCTGACTCTAAGGAGACCCTCTGTCTCAAAGTGCCTCAGACTCATCGAATTTCAATTTTCTCAACCTCTGCTCACCCTGACGCCAGAAATTCCGAAACCTTGCCACTCATCAGACCTATCATAAAACATCATCCAACGAAAAGGTAGTGGTCCTTCTCAGGGCGAAGGACAGCAAACTAGTTAGAGCCTGCAAGGACACAGACCACATTTCCAGGTAACACGTCATCTGGCATTTTGCCAATATAGCCATCTTCGGTAATAAACAGCCGGTATCCTTTGAATATTTGTTCTGCAACCTCCCACTTGAAAATTACAGAGCGACGGTAGGACTCGTGGGCCAAGTGATGGCTCCATTCGCCGTTCGTAATCACATCACCTTGTCTTAAACATTATAGCCAAACGCCCACTTGGAAAACATATTGTTGACATGCTTCTTTTCCTAGCAAAGTGCAGTATAGTACCTCCAGTACGGTTTTGCTGTTAGGATACATTTCTTGCTTCCATTCCGTAAAATAGTTGATGAATTCATTCAATCTGGCCCTCAAGAGTTTAGAAGAAACACGCTCGTGATATACATGCACCATGCTGTAGTAATTTTCAAGGAATCGTGGCATCATGTCTAGAATGTGAGCTAGGGGTGTTAGTGGGCTTGGCTTACCTGATCCCTTTGCAGTGCCCAAATTATCCGGAGTGAGTATTGCGAGGCGGTGGGTTATTGAATTGAACATCTGATCATACTAACACTAAGCATCAGATTGGTTGACTGGTGGAGGAGCGGCCCGGCGCTAAATTTCGTTAGGGGCCTTGAGGGTCATCTTTGACCCGATTTGCAAGAGAACTTCAATGGTTTGAGGTTCGTACAAGAGTCTTTCTGATCGTTATTGGCTATTAAACAGTAACTCAAGCCATTCCCTAACCCCTAACCTTAAACTAGTCTGTCTATCCAGAAGTGTCTCGCCTCAGCTCACGGTTGTAAACCACCACTATCTAAAATGGTCTAACTAGCCCCAAATCAACCGCAGCAGCAGCCACACGAACTCCAGATCGGTCTAGACGTTTCATCAAGCAACATGGTTGGTCAACCTCGTTGACTCAAGAGGCTACATTTCGAATTCAGCTAATAAGATGCTTAAAAAGGAGTAATACAACTAACCAAATAGAAGTGGGTGCTCAATAGTTAAGCTTTTATCGTCTCATATGTCTTAAGTTCAGAGAATTCGGTTTGGAGAGAAATCTTCTGCTGAGACATTTAGATGAGACAAACTTATTTTCACAGTTTATTCACGTAAGTGCATCAACCTGTGGCAAGCTGAACGGAGTGAATATTCCTAATAAGAAAAGGAAACTTTGCTGTGATCGTCTGAGGACTGGATATGTGTCAAGTGACCATGGAATTGTTCGAAACGGTGCATTCGACTCTCGCCACGACAACAAGGCCCAGCTCTGTACAATGCCTCGATACTTCTCAAATAACCTGTCTCTTATAAAACAACGGGGGGGGGCAGATATTACCCGTTCCCATGCCTTGAAAGAACGTCTTCTCGAAACTCGGCTCATTAAGCAGCAGCATGTTGATAGCATCATCAGCTCAGACTCAGAGCCTCAAAGCTGGGCTACGCGTTATAATTTATAATTTTCGCCTGTCTCGATGAGTTCATTGCAGGAAGTGGCAGTAGGATATTTTAAGAACGATAGGATTGCTAGAAGTGCAATTCCTACACCATTATGATATCCCTCGGGGCGATGGCAACGTCACTGGACTAACTCGTATGGGCCCCAAAACAGCAGCTTTAGCTTGCAATGGTGGAACTATCTCAATACCGATACTGGAGAATTCGTGGACCGAGGGAACGGACCCGAGCCAGAAAGTATGCCCTTCTTCCGTTCCTGGAGGCCCGGGGGCAATAAGTAGATGTATTACTATTGTTGTGTTGTTTATATAACCATTTCACAAACCGAGGAAGTAAAAAGTCATCATTTTCGTTAGGAGAAATTGATAAAAAACAGTTCACACGTTTGTTGTTGCGAGCGAGAGGGCCTGGGTGTTTTCTTTCAGCCGCTTATTGACCAAAGTAGCATTGGCTATTTTCTCTGCTTCGCAATCGTCTAGCTTATTTGTCTCTAATTTTTGTTTTACTCCAATCCATTATATATCATAGCTGCCTTGAGTACTGAATACTCCAATCATCCACGGTGCTTGTGGCCCAAAAGTCGGTCGCACCAGTACACAGTTACACAGGCAAGGCTTGTGCTTGACAAAGGCAAAAAAAAAATCCATTCTTAGCAAAGAAAAATATTTCTTGGGCCAAGCAGCTTGTGGCAAGCCAGGCATAATTTTCTACCTAATAGTCGAGCCAAAACCAATAGTTTCACGGCCAAGACCTTTCGCATAAACTCAATATCCGATCGGCGAACATGATTGATGGATCAGATAAGATTAGACAATAACCCACGCTAAAATGCCAGACTGGAATGTTTACCTGAGACTGTGACTGGTGTCTAGTGAGTGGCTTGGGTAAGAACTCAATGCTTGATGCCAAGACCCTTATTACTCAACGACCAAGACTAGCTCGACCGAGGAACCGAATTCATCCGATGTCGCAAGCAATATTTGATGGATCAAAGGTAGTGGATGACAAGGTGAGAGAAAGGTGCTTTGAATGGAATGACATGCAGCTGAGATCGACCACCAAGTGGGTTGATGTACAACTAATACTCACAAAATCGTAATGAGACCTTATCAGATCGATCCCACGTTCCTTTCACCCTGATAAGTCTGACACATTGTCTTCCTCCATCCCACATCATCTTCTGATCCGCTCAGCCGGCAATATCCCTCATCCGCGGCTTTTTGTTCCCTAGGCATTTACAGTATTCCCATTTGACACAAAAGTCGCGTGTCTCGCAGGGTCTAAACCTCCTAATATCCGATACCCCGTTCCCTAGATCCCTTCTAGACCATGCCTGTGGATATTTTTCTTTAAAAAAATTTTATATCCGCCAAGGCTTTCGGGACCCGACGATGTGGAATGATACCCCGAAGAGGAACTCATCCGTTGACCAAGCCCACACAGCCTCTGGTGATTGGGGCCCTCGAATAGAGGCCAAGAGACGGTTTGTCAAGTGGCATGTTATCAATCAGTCCCTTAACCCATTGCGGCTCATATCCGCGTCATCCGTCGTTAACTATCAGACTCTGCTCTTCCACTGAGAGAACATCAAGTGGAGTAGAGCGACGTTGCATTTGAGATCAGCGGACAGCTCCGATGATTGAAGATCCCTACTCTTTGGAGAATGCATCGGCGAAACCGCAGGCAGCTGTTTAACGGCCCCCTGTCGCCAATAGCTCGGTGCTTCTTGGAGGATGTTTACAGAGTGGGAAATATGTTTGTGGATCAGTGGACTTTTTCAATCCTCGGGTGACTTTGTGATTGATTGACTAACGCCAAGACAGAAAGAGTCGCTAATCAGTTCGACCTTTGGCGAGGGAGCAGAGTTTATCATCGTGACATTCAGAGAGGGTAATTGAGTTTACACAATTCATACTTTAGAACACCCCAAATACAGGTATCAAAATACACAATCAAGTCCAGCAGCTAGACATTCTGCCGCCACCTTCATCATCACAAAAATCCCCGTCCCAGTGCGCTAGCAGAGGACTAAGAGGTGCTCAGACACTAATATAGCGCATCAGTGGCACAAACTCGCATGACGCCCCTCCCTATCAGATCCTTCGAAAAGTCTTCACTCGGTAGAAACGGGACATGTTAAAGTTATCTAATCAATCTGAGTGGATCTGCCCTGTATCCTATCCTACCTTATAAACAACCATCTCCCCTCCCCCAATCTCCTCCCCCTCTGTACATGCATTCTTTTCTACAGATCTTCTCTGCGTAGTGCATGAGACATCTTTTCTCAAAATGTCGTCCCCAGAGAAATCGCCCGAAAATGACCACGGCCATGAAGTCCCCTCTTCAGCCGCCGACGCCGTCCGGGACATCACATCCCCCGGTGTCCAGCGCATCAAAGCCATGTCCGAAGTAATAACCTTGACCGACCGAATCTTTATCTTCTTTGGCGTCTTCCTCATTGCCTACGCTTATGGTCTCGATGGCACCGTTCGCTACGCATATCAACCCTCTGCGCTAAACAGCTTCCAAGAACACTCGCTCCAATCCTCCGTTAATACTCTCCGCGCGGTCATTGCAGCAGCTGCGCAACCTACGGCTGGAAAAATTGCCGATGTTTTTGGTCGTGTAGAGCTTATTTGTATTTCGGTGTTTTTTTATACTATTGGTACGGTTATTGAGGCGGCGGCTCAGAATTTGGATACGTATTCTGCTGGTGCTGTTATTTACCAGATTGGGTATACCATGATTCTTTTGCTCGTGGAAGTCATCATTGGAGATATTACCTCTGTGCGATCGCGTTTGTTCTTTAGTTACATCCCCGCTCTACCTTTTATCATCAACACTTGGGTTAGCGGAGATGTTACTGAAGCTGTGCTTAAAGTCACAACTTGGCGCTGGGGAATCGGCATGTGGTGTATCATCTACCCCGTCTGCTCACTCCCTCTCATCATCAGTCTTCTTGTCGTTGGACACCGCGCAAAGAAGCAAGGTCACCTCGTTGGCTACCGCTCTTCATTCCAACAACTCGGCCTCAAGAGCTTCACCGTTGAACTCTTCTGGCTTCTCGACATCATCGGAGTAATCCTCCTCATTGCCGTCTTCGCTCTCCTTCTCGTCCCTCTCACCATCGCAGGAGGATTCGAGAGCAAATGGTCAGACCCCCAAGTCGTAGCACCCCTCGTCATCGGCTTCGTCTGCATTCCCGTCTTTGTCATCTGGGAACTCCGCGCTCCTCACCCCCTTGTTCCCTTCCACCACATGAAGGACCGTTCAGTCTGGGCACCCATGGGAATCGCATGCATGCTCAACTTTGCCTGGACAATGCAGGGCGACTATCTCTACACCGTTCTCCAAGTCTCCTTCAACTTCAGCATCAAGGCCGCTACACGAGTGCAATCGCTCTACTCCTTTGCGAGTGTCATCACCGGCACAATTCTCGGTCTTATCGTGTACAAAGTGCGCCGCTTCAAGATCTTTATCGTATCAGGCACGTGCCTCTTCCTCGTCGCATTCGGTCTTCTTATTCGATACCGCGGCGATCCCAGCTCGGATAACAAATCTGGTGTCATTGGTGCACAGATTCTTCTCGGTATCGCTGGTGGTATGTTCCCGTACCCCGCGCAAGCCTCACTCCAAGCCTACGTTACGCACGAGCGACTCGCCGTCATGACTGGACTGTACCTCGCATTGTACCAAGTAGGCTCGGCTTTTGGAAACGCCGTCTCCGGTGCCATCTGGACCCAAGTTCTTCCTCAGCGACTTGCCCAGAGCTTCTCCAGCTTTGGAAACGAGACTCTCGCAACGTACGCCTACGCTCAACCTCTCTCGGCCATTCTTGACTTCCCTGTTGGTTCTGAAGAGCGCGATGCCATGATTGATGCGTACAAGCATGTTCAGCGTCTGCTGACAATCACTGGTATCTGTCTCTGTGTCCCTCTCATCGCTTTCTCGTTGTGCTTGCGTAACCCCAAGCTCACTGATAAGCAAAACTTGGTTGAGGATGAGAAGCCTGGTGAGGCTACTGAGCGCACTTCTGCTTCTGCTTGAAGAGGAAAAAGTATCTAAAAGTTGTATGTAATGTCGTAATATGGTAATTGATCTGGCCTGGGGCTACATTTATTTAAGACTATTCAATTATTTGCCGTGACGTGTTGTTTATTGTGAGTTGGTTAAGCTTGGTGGACGTTTATTTGATGCTCTCGAAGTCTGTTCTTTTCGTCTGTATCTCACAAACCCAATGTCAATAAGCTCACCGCAGGCATGATTGTGTGAACCCGGTCACTTGATTTTGGGATCACATACATAAGCCAGATCATCAGTTCTGCTCGTGTCGCCCAGGTTCATCTCATCTACTGAGCGAAGCCGCCGATGCTGCATTTGACGCCAACAGAGAAACGTTCTCGTATCGAATTGACCGCCTTCAATTATCCACTTACTCTAATCCCTGACCATCTCATGCATTGCTGTCATGCCTGTCGGAATTTTCTCAGCTGAAAAAGGCCAAGAGTCGATCAATCACTGTGATATCAAATACGTACCTGCATTTCCCGACTCACTCCCCAATCACTCCTCTCAAGAATGTCGTCCCGCTGCAAGACGCCTCACATCATCACACTGCAAGGAACAAGCTTATCTTGTCATCTAAGTTTGTCCAACCACGAAAATCACAATACCAATTCAATCTTCAAATTATAGAACATTTCCTCCAGTCTACGCTCTCCCCAGCCCATCTTTATCGCATTATTATCGTCTACATGTCATCAAGATATCCCCCTCATCCCCCATCCCCAAAACCCTTCCCCTATCAACCAATCCACTTCCAGTAACAACGGTCACAGAAACGGCTACCTCGTATTCTCTGCATATCAAAAACCTCCGACGATACCGTTTCTCACACTACATGCGGTGTGCAAGCCATTGTGACACGTGTTGATAAGGTTCTCATCTAAGAGTACGAGAT
>PVQA01000393.1:0-41168 GCA_002980515.1 Fusarium burgessii
CTGCCCCCAAGGGGACCGCACCAGATGAGTAATTAGATTCCATATTAATAAAGCCTTGCGCCTTTATCCATATTAGTCTCGGCACTGCCCCAGCAAAGCCCCCACGATTGAATCTCGCATTCATCGTATTCCACTCGATTAGGTCCCATGTGGGGGAATGATCATTCTATGAACCAATCATATTTAAGAACGAACCTCCTCACAGGGCTGAAAAATGCCTTGGGCTGTCATCGAGGAAAAGTTATGCCGCCGTATTTCTCGGGTTTGCCCCAGATCCAATTGAAGATCTTGGGATAAAAAGGCAGATTGTAGAAGGCTGCGGGTGTATATATATATGAATGGTGTCCACCATCAAGATAGAAGAAGTTTGGAAGTATCACAGCAAGAGCTTACACTGTTTATACAACATCACATAATATTTTTACATTCCAAGAATCAGATCATCAAATAAATCTTGTCGATATCACTCTCCCAGGAATGTCTACTAGTGTCGAGGCAATGGCAACTTCGTCCTCTAATTTCGGCCACCGTCCCTCTGGACACTTCACTCTCCCTCCTGACTATGACACCACTGAAGCTGTGGAACTATCACGCCTCTCACCAGCTTCATCCTCCACAAACTCCCTTCCAGAATATACGACCCTATATAACAACAATAACTCAACATCATCTTCCGCAGCATCGGACTTTTATCCCACAAAACAACTTCAGATCCAAGCTTCCGGGGTTCCACTTATCAGGCTTCCTCTGCCGCCTCAGCCAGATCCTATCTATGTGTTCAACGTCGCAACAACAGGTGAACTCAATGAAGCAGAATATGTATCGATTCGGCCCACTAGAAACTCAGGATCGTGCTACCTTGCCCGTGCGAACGACCCTACACAAGCAGCGCTCTGCACAACGACATACCGTTTCGGTCCAGGCAAACCTCCCAAGATCCGTCTCCTTAGGGATGGGCCGCAGGACGAACACGCAGAGGAGATCGAAATCAGCTGCAAAGGAGTTCTAACACGCGGCACCATCATGCGCACTCATCTTGGCACTTTCGAATGGAGATATAGTTCTCGTTCTGAACGCCGAGCTGCACAAGCTGTTATTGGCGAGGAAGTCGATTGCCTGCTCATTCTTGACCAGGTCATGAAAGTGGCTGTTGCAGGAGGGAAGCAAGAGGAGAGAAGACGAAAAGTTGGACAATTTGTACGTAGCGAGAACCTTCGCACTCAGGGTTCCAGGAAGAGCTCTGCTGGAAACGGTGGACGACTTATGCTTGATTTGCGTCAGTGGATGGACAGAAAGGATGAAGCTCTTGAGATGGAGATCCTAGTTGTTGCAAGCTGTGTGTCTATGTTGAAGAAAGAAGTTGATAGACGAAGAATGCATCAGACAATGGTAATCATGGCTGGTGTTTCTGGTGGTCCCTAAGTTGTTAGGATGAGGTTCAGGATGACATGGCACCATTGATAGAATATCGTGTATTTCGTTACAGAAATTAGTTTATGCTTTTTTTAATATCAGTTCTATTCATATATGGTCAAAGAAGTGTGACTCCCAGAGTATATGCCGATTTCCATTTCGTGTATTCATTCTTGCACGTCAGGAACTGCAGTTTTCTCTCTGGGTCCCAGCTCGAGAACCTCTGTCGATGGAATTTGCTCCTTCTCATTCATATTCGCATTTTCAAGATCCTTTTTACTGCACTTGCACTTATATCTCACCGAGCATCCCTGCTTTTCCCCAATAAATGGGTCATTACGGCATGATTTGCCAAATAGCTCCAGCAACAACACCCAAATGGACAGAGCCAGAGTGATGGATATCAGGTTCAAGGAATTAAGATTCTTGGCCAATGGGAGAAGGAACAAGATGAGGCAGACAAGAAGTCGATTGGCCAACCGTGTCTTCTTGGACAAGCGCCTGGTTGCTGGATGACGATGATCATGACTGGCTGAAATGACTCCCATAAAGAAAAAGGCCACAGCAAGGCCTTGGCAGTAGAAGTAACGTATACCGTCGGCCATCTCAGGTTCTGAACGCTCGATATAGTGTTCCGTTAAATGCTCAGGGTTGGCATCGGGAGTATCTGCCACCCAGACGAGCTTAGATAATCCAGCGGACGCTAGAATGTTGTTAGCACAAGCCAAAACTCGGGTAACCCCTTACTTTAGCAAGGTGTTCTCATGGTATATGGCTGACCTAAAATGTAGCCCATGATAAAGGGAAGATGAGCGTAGTGCCATACAGATGCTTTGTATGTTAACAAGATGTTATAGCAAGTGGCTGGCAAACCTACAGGTTATCACGGAGCGTCGAATAGCATGGATATTGATGTTACTGC
The DNA here is from genome assembly GCA_002980515.1 of Fusarium burgessii. Classification (NCBI taxonomy): domain Eukaryota; kingdom Fungi; phylum Ascomycota; class Sordariomycetes; order Hypocreales; family Nectriaceae; genus Fusarium; species Fusarium burgessii. The sequence goes on from PVQA01000393.1 coordinate 2,336, forward strand.
CGTCGACATCAAAGTAGATCCAGTTGAACACAAATGCCTGGCAAAGTCCAAGGACGGCCTTTCCCAAGAAGACATCAACGGTATAGCCTCCATGGCTCTGGAACATAGGTCCCATGACAGAATATCCAAAAACCAGCGATACAAATGCATTGGTTCGTTCAACCCGATGCTCAATGTTAACAGCTGGAAAAAACTCAAAGATGCCAGAGAGATGTTTGACAATCTTTTTGTCATGGGCAGCCTTTCGGCTGTATTGGTACAGTCCTGTGAGGATGCTCTGCCCGCACATATCCAAGGTAATGGCGATCCATATAAGTCCCAGACGTGAAGGCATCTTAACATGAATACTAGCGATCCATAGGGCTGCAGGGACAATAATGTTGAGAGCTTGACAGAACATAATACCTCGGACCATAGGCAGCAGATACCCGGTGTACAAAAAATGGAAAACACCTCTGAAACGAGCAGCAACATAGAAGGATACCAGCATTGTGTATGTGTTATGCTCGCCAGGATAAAACGCATATGTCATGTTGGTCGAGAACCTAATGAGTCAGATGAGCGAATAGTTAACTGTTCGGTGTTAACGTACCCTAGGAGACAAGCAATCTCAAATAGAATCTCAAGCCGGGTAAAAACATCGTCCGTCTCAAACCAACTCAAGATCAGAGTGATGTCAGACCAAATCTTCCACGACATGATGAACGTGATGGCGAAGCGTAGCAGCTCTTTACCAGTCGGCTCTGCCCAGACATGCTCGCCGTTGACGTGAATGATGCCGACTTTTCAAGAAGTAAGAATTTGTTTGTCATAAAAGAGTCGGGGGTTCTCACCATAAAGCAAATCAAAGAAGAGCTCAATGGCCATGATTTCAGTATTTTCCGAAGCACGCCATAACAAACCTTTGTGAAACCATTGCTTCACCACTGGTTTCTTGAAGAGTTTGATAGTTTCTCCTAGTCGAGGTTGACTTCCACCAGAACCAACTGAGAGAGTGTCTGATGTGGAAAGGTTGGAAGCATCAACGCCAGGCGAGGGGTCATCGTCATCATAAGTTCGCAGCTCAGCACCATAGCCAAACTTGTCGAAATTGGCATTTAAAGCAGATGTATTGGTAGAGAGTCTTTCTAGGTGGCCATTGACAATATCAAGTTGACTCTGCATATCTTCCCACTCGTCAAAGGCAGGACCATGCCGTTGTCGAAAGTGAGCGCGGCGACTTTCATGGTGATCTCGGGTCTCTCTTAGATAGTTGCAATGTTCTGGTGATCCATGAATGACAACTTCGACTTGAACATCGCTTCGTTTTCCATGTTCTGCACGCAGAGATTCGAGATCTTCAGGGAGAGAGGCGATGATCTTCTTGCCATTGGGCAGGAAGAATTCCTGCGGTCGCCGGCGTCGAGCAGAGGCGATGTATGACATTTGAGCACGACTCATTGAGCTTGGAATGTCAAGAAAGTGAAGAGACCAACATTATATGGGAAGAAGGAGCTGAAAAGCTGCAAGATAAGCACAGCCAATAGTCTTAGCTCATTGGGCGGCCGACACTGTACACATAGGCCCCTGCTAATTTGATGCCGCTATCATTGGCTTTTGATGATGCGTCTCACAGCTTATTTGATTGATCCCCGCAGGTGAAGCTGGACAACCATCCATTGCGAAGAGGCACTACTGGGATAAGCATAAGCGTTTCATTTTAAGCTTAACAAGATGCGTAGTCATCATGACTAAGTGATTGAAAATAACTGTGTTTACTATTGATAAATAATGCCTGTGATGAAGGGGTATCAAGAGTCTCAGGTTGGAAGGATGCCATTAGCCTTATGGGGGAAATTAGTTAGATCCAGGAACGTAGGGGTCTTCCCGTTGTACGCTGTGGTAGCTGGAGATCCAGTCACGTGACTCCCCATAACGCCCCGGTTGTTTCCCGGCAGTAGCAAGATTCTGCCTAAGGCTGCCATACTAGCTCTGCCATTGCCCGGTAATTCGGAGCAAAGATTCAGTAGCCATCGCCAACTACCAAAACCCAATCCCTTCCAATTCAACCTCCAACACCGCCAAAATGACTGCTGCGTGGAGAGCCGCTGGTCTTACGTACGTCAATTGAACCCCTAGACACTGCCGACGCCAACATCTTCCGCTGAGCGACCGTACCGAAACACCGAGAGGCTAACATACGTTTCGATAGCTACAACCGCTACCTGGCCGTCGCCGCCCGCGTTGTTCGCCGAAGCTTGAAGGAGGAGAAGAGAGTCGCTGCCGAGCGCCGAGGCGAGATGGACCTGCGATTCTCTAAGTGGCAGGTAAGGCGATACGGAACCCGAAAAAAACGACGAAAAAAAACGACGCAAACTAACATGTAATTACCTCAACAGAACGGTAAGCAGGGTGAGCCCCAGAACCTCGCCGCTGCCAACGCCGCCATTGCCGCCGAGAACGCTGCTTAAGCAATTCGATTTGGAGATGATTGCGCGTGGGATAATAGAAGCGTGGCGCTCGAAGGGGTTGCTCGGTTCATATGAGATGGACTTGTTCACCGGCCGACTGCATGCACCTGGAGCCACTGTATCATAACGATTGTTGCAATGTATCAATCAAATTCAAAACTACGACTGCAATTGGAAGCAAAGAACGGAATTGATGGCGAAATACTGTTGTGCTGTGAATATATTCTCTGTTATGATGATCGCGGTGGGATGTCCGCATCTCAACTTTCTGCCACACCCGGCTACAGCCGAAATAGCTACGGCTCCGCTAAAGATGTGTATCAACAACACATGACCAGTTCGCTCTGTAATAGTAGCCTCTGCCTCTTTTCTCTTGTGAAACCATATTGTACTTTGCCACAATGTATTGAATCGAACAATATAGGGAACCAATTGCCTTAGTCGGTGATACATCATTAATCAGTGTACGTAGTAGTGGACCCATCATCATTGGATGCCGTCCTATCTTCCTTCTTCCACAACCATCTTCTATCAAACATCTAATGCTGTATTTTAGCACTACCAGCAACGCGCAAGCCTGCGATATTAATTTCTAATGCGATAACTTGTCGCTTCATTCAGTCGATATGGACGATATTGGCAACGGAATTCAAGATGGTGGGTGCCTGATACTGCCTTACCTTTAGGTCCGTGTGCCATGTCGTCAAAGTCTGACTTTGGGAGCACAGATATCGCGAGAATATCGCTTGATCAACAATTTGATCCCCCGCCTCCACCACCCCTGGATATTGCTACTGCGGGGATAGTTGCAGTAGACATTACAGATAAATTCTCAGAAGCTGTCGAGAGTAAGTCATGTACCACATATTTGTTCATTCATGACCCCGCCATTGACTGAATCTTACCAGCCCTTGCACCTGGCGAGCTGGTTAAAGATGGCATGTTTACTCTGTTCGAGTCAGTTTCGGGTCTCGAGGTGAGAATACCGTGAAGGCGCAGCTGGGCTCAATACTGATATATCTAGGTCATGGATCCAAAAATGGATAGTGGTTGCGTTGAGTCACCAGAGGAGCTTGAGGAGCTCTACGATGTCACGCGGCCACTGCTCCCAGAAGAAGTGCTGGGAATTATGGACCAACTTCTCTGTCACGAGGTAAAAACTTTGATAGCAAGTCAACGATTTAAGTTAACTGATCTTTTCAGATGGCATGGCATCAGGGATATCCTCTTTCACAGACGCTATTCACCAGTGTATATGCTGAAGCGCTTCTCACACCTACGCCACGAACGGTCGAGGACGCTCACTTCGTCCGAAATGCCCTAGCTAGCTCTCCTGGACAATCTGACATGCTAAAAGTATTGAGAGCGTACTGTCTTGGGTTGCTCAAAGCCTGTGGCTATGTCAACGAACGGATAAGATCAGAACACTACTACGAAGTAGGTTTGGACTGCATTTTTGTCTTGAATCGCTTCAGTTTGGCTGACAGGAACACTAAAGGAAGAGGATTTTGTAACAAACACATACAGCCGTACCCTACTTGCAGAGATACAACCTCAGGCCATCCGGCAGACTATCCAAGAAGCCAAAGACCTAATCAGTACGTTGACTGACGACATCAGCGATGATGTCCGAGAGGCACTTGACCAGCGATTGCAGCTCAGATTGTACTTTCTGGATGCGACGGAGTGCTCCAAGTATGTGAAGGAGCCCGCAGCTGCGCAAAAGCCATGGCTTGAAGGACTCGAGATTCTTCCGGCCATCGAGTCATCTCACGGCTTGGGACGACCAGTCGAGGACGCCTTCAGCGCCAAACTTCAGAGGAAGCTTGCTAGCACTATGCCTCCGAGACCGATAGTGCAGTTGGAGTTTAACGATGCATTTGGCCACTTATCAAGACTGTTTAAGGATGGTGCTGAATTGATCAACGTGCTGAACTACACTGATTCCCAATGTTTACAAGTAAGGAAATGACCCCCTTCATAGAACTTCAAATCTGACAGGACTTAGAGCTTTGTCTCCCACTTTCAGGCCAAGAAGCCCCAACCGCTGGTTTTCGTGCGGACACTCCTCCAGTATTTTCTCTTCAACGAAATGGAAGTTCTAGGTTCAATGAGTATCCGTCAGATTATGGATGACGACTTTTCCATCGTTTCAATGCCAGCTAGTACTCAGCTTGACCGCAACAACGACGAGATCGAATTCCCTCAAGATCCACGATTCATAGTTGCCCAGCAAATGGAACTATTCCGACAGAGAGCGGCGCAGTCATTCCTGGACATTTTCAGGACCTTTTGCCAGAACAGGTGTCGTGTGCGACGCACACTCTGCCATACCATTAAGGATTGGGAAAGTCTCCAGGTTGATGCCGAAGAGATCGATCAGATTATCCAAGTCAAGTTGAATGAAAATCCGTTGAGGCAATTCACAGGCGCAAATGCCCAGCCGATCGACACCTACTCCCTCCCACTATCGTCTTGGACGTACCTATACAAAATTCGTCAGATGGAATGGATTGTACAACTTGGCTTCGAGTTGGAAGTTTACCAGCCAGACGAACTCGCTGGCATGTATTGGTATCTCAACTACCTCGCGAAATGGAGAGTACAACATACAGAACGCATCAAATCCTTTATTGTCCGAAGAGTTGAGGAGTCCCGCGCACCATCTCAACCTCGGAACCCTGCCGTCGATCGCCAACTTGAGCGATCCCTTGCCTTTGTTCGGCTCATGCTTCTAGATGCCGCAGTCACATGGGAATTGTCAGATGCGCTATCCTGTCTCTATACAGCACTCATGCGACTCAAGTTGGTCAAGGTTCCTCCGCGGCCGTATAGTAACGACGAACTCCGCTTTGATTTGCGCATGAGACCATTTGCTGTCATTGGTCTACCACCTTGCCCGAACTTCCAAGAATTTACACAAGGAACCACGCAACCAGAGTCATCCACCATGGAGATTCTTCAATATGCGGAAAGGGCTTTGAAGGGTGCGAAACAAGGACTCGAGGCTTTGAGCAAGTTGTCTCCCAGAGACTCGTTCTCAATTGGATCTCATGATAAATGGCTGACTTCCAAGAAAAATGCGCTTAAGGCGTGTATTGCAACAGGAATTGCGATCACAGCTGTGCTTAAGGCACTGAATGATGATGCGAATAGTCTCAAGGTCAAAGCTGAGGTGCCAACTCCTGACAAGTGTTATCATGACTGGTGGATTGTCCCTCGCCTAGTTCCTGTTTGAAACTTGTTGAAGGATACCCATGTATTACGACAAAATGAGCTAAATTGAATTGATATATCAAAGCTGCAGTAGAACATTGGGTATCCGGATAATAGTTACATCCTCTTCCAATATGCCTGGTCACCAGCCTTGGCTTCAAATATCAAGCTGACCATGAACAAACATACAAAATACAACGCCATTTCCATTGTGACAACTTTGATAAAAAACCGAATGCATCCTCACCGTAAATGCTTTTCGGTAATCGGAATGAGATACCGAGAATAATTGGAGACTTTAAATCCTGGTTCTGATAAGAAGACAGGTCTAGTGGAACCAGCGCTCAAGCTTAAGCGGCGACGCGTCGGCGAGCGGCTTGAGCCATTCGGAAACGAACCGTCTGCTCATAAAGAACATCCTTGAAGGCGAAGAGGAGAGCAGCAGTGAGGACACTCTGCGCGACCTTGGGCCCGATACCTATTGAAGAGAATTAGCAAATTGCCAAATAGGATGGTTGGCTATTATTTACCTCGGTAGAGACCAGCGTAACCACTCTCACGGACAATACGAGCAAGAGCGCTGAGAGAACCCTCCTTCTTGCCCTCGCTTTGAACATGCATCTGAGACTTGACGGTGATGTAAGGGTAGGTGATGGCAGTAGCAAATAGCTTGCCCAGAGCACCGAGGAAGAAGGCGATGGTAGGAGTCACCTTGCGACGCTTCTCAACAGTGTTCTTGAGTTGCTCGAAGAGAGTGTACTGGAGGATGGGGTTGATCACAAGGACAAGAGCTGGGATGACACCAGCGAAGAGAGCCTGGGGACCCTCGTTCTTGAGGAGGAGGAGCAGAGTACCGATAGTACTGGGAGCCTTGGCAGGCTTAGACTCACCAGCCTCAACATCCTGCTTCTTCTCCTGCTGACGAGTGGTCACTCGGGTGTTGACGACCCAGATGGGGTTGGTGATAATGACTGTGGCCGAACCAGCGATAGCACCAGCGATCATGGACTCAACAGTGGTGAGCTTCGCGCCAGCGCGACCAGCCTTGGCAGCAGCCTTCTCAAAGAAACCGCGGGTCCATTCGTACCAGTAATAGTAAACAAAGTTGGTGATGCTGATGCCGAAGAGGGCCGAGTTAATACCGGAGTAGAGACCAGAGATACCCTCACGGGCGATAATGTTGCTAACAGCCTCACTGAACTTGCTCTCAGCCTTCTTAGACTCGACCTGGGCGCGTGTAGAGAGGGTAATAAGAGGGTAGCTTGAGATATCATCAGCACACTGTAATGCGTCATTGGGGTATTCGCAAGCCTTACGTCAGGATCATGGACAGAAGACCACCTCCAGCACCAGCAAGGGCGTGGGCGACATTGTCATTCTGAGGAATGGCTTGAGTTTCAGGTGCCTTGGTGATCTCGACCTTGTTAGGAGTGATCTCGACCTTTGTCACAGGCGTATCAATTTGAGGAGTGGTTTCCTTGTCGGCGTTGTCTGACATGATGCTGGTTAGAGATGGGGAGATGTAGTATACAAGTTTAAGCTTAAGCGAGACGCGTGTAAGCGATGTCTATGTAGGACAAGAATGAATGAAATGATGGGGAATGAACAGTAATTAGAAACCTGGGGAGGGGAAGGGGACGTGCTCGATTATAGGTAGTTACAGTATTTAAAGCTGTAGGTATTGGAGGGAGTCCTCTATCTCGGGATCGGCAATGGCAAGCTTGACTCGAGAGAGCTAGGGGAGGACCTTCACGAAGGGCCTAGGTATCTAAGTAGACTCTCCTCCCTAAATATACCGTACCGAGGTCGGGGCGGGAGTTGATACCGAGTAAAACCTCCCTAAAAAATCGGCCTCTGTTCCGCATCTGACAATGAGGTCACTTCCCTGCATGTGATGTGGGGAAAAGGAACAAGGTCTTGGGCCGGTGACTTGAGATCGTTGCCGTGTGACGCTAGTCTCATTTGAGGCAAAAGACAACAGTGGAAAATAAGCCACGGAAGTAAGGAGAAACAAAAGATGCGGGCAAAGTTCATGCTTTGTCCCCACTTACCTCATTGAGACCAAAGTAAACATTGGACCCGTGCCGCCACGTCTATCCTTGTCAAATCCAACGCACACCGCGGGTTGGTTTTGGCTTCACAACGGACGGTAGCGCTCGCATGTACCATGACTATTTTGAATTTGGCATTTACATTCCATGAATGATTAACAAAATCACCATTCGTCAATGCCAAAACGCAAAAGTTTAGGCGTTGACAACGACTCTTTTTCTGTTCGCTGGCATTCATTTGCCGATATGAACACACCCAGCGCGGATATTATGTCGTCACCCGATCCTCTAAACGATACTGTTGAACAGATTGCTATGCCCCCTCCATCCACGCGCCGTGTCATTCGCAGTAGCCAACGGTCCAGCCGCTTCTCGTCCATGGGTTTAGGAACTTCTCCTAGGAAACAGACTTTCGAACTCGAGGTTGGAGATAATAAGGCGCCCCAGAAATTACTAGTTACGGTCGAGACGGAAGAACCAAGCGCGACCGCAGGCCCTAGCAGCGCGCGACGAAAACTATTCCAAGACAGCCCCTACCTCCCGATTTCGCGACGCAAAGAGATGGCGACGACAACGACGGTGCCGTTAAAGGGAGCGATCGAGGACGATCCCAACGCGACCCCGAGGAAACGAGGCCGACCGAGAAAAACAAATGGTACACCACTACCCAGTGCAGGAACAAAGAGAAAGTCAGGAACACCAATACACGGAAGCCCACGAAGGCGACAGCGCACGACAAAAGATATAGATACACTGAATAAATCAACAGAAAATGTTGCGCAGCCTACGCCGGGAACAAAAAGGCGAGGTCGACCACCGAAGAATCGTCCCATTGAGCCACCAAATGACATAAAAACTGGACAAAACACGAGGGGCATTTCAGAAACGAGTGATAGATCAGAAAGCCAAGCTCTTGACAAGATCGAGGTTCCTGGCGATGTATCCGACCTTCCCTCTCTTCGCGCCGATGACTCGCAAGCCGATAACGATGTGACTCTGGTCATTACGCCGTCGGAAGCTGAGGCGAATCAGTTACGCGCAAACCGAACCGCGAATAATAGCGCGTCTGCTCAGCAATCAGAACCCGATTCAGATATTTGGATGGCAACTTTGGACGACGAACCAACGCCACGGCCTGCGAGTCGCGCAACTCAAAATGCACCAGTTCCTCCAAGTCCAGATCATGGACGAGCAGATGGTTCCTCGGACTTTGGAGATTATGGCTTTGGACCTGCTGGAAGCGACGTATCTTCTGCAGATGAACCTCAAAACGATGCTCGCGCTGCAAACGAAGATACGGTCGCGGCAGGCGAAGATTTTAGCATGATATTTATGGACGAGCTCCCCTCACTACAAGCGAGTATGCGCAGCTCTATGCGAGAGATTACCGAAAACGATATTGGCGAGGAAACCAGCCTGATTATTAACAACACTTTGGAGTCTCTACGACAGTCTTTGCAGGATCGCGACAGACCCAACGCGAATAAGGAAACCGTTGAGCAAGAAAAGAACACCCAACCACCACCAGCCGGTCCCACTGAGTCTCAAGATGAACTTCGACAGTCTACCATTCGCCCACCACTGACCTTTTCACCTAACCGTAACCTATCTTCCATATGGCGCCAAACTCCGCGAAGAATGGGTTCTTCCCCTTTACGACGTCAAGTATTGCAGTCGAACGCGCGAGACAATCTGGACACTGAATATCGCGGATCCTCTCTAGCAACTCAACGACATGACTCCTCATATCTCGACAACGATGATTCAAACCTATACGAAGACTCCTTCTCAGAGATCCCTGATGCGATACTCGAGGCGGCCACTCCCCGCCGTCCCCGAGCCGCTACCAAAAATGCACCATTAGAGAGAGGAGATGTTGAGATGGATAATGCGGACCTTATTCAGTTTGAGGAAGAGCCACAGCAATCGGAAGTACAACAAGAAAAGAAAGCGGTTGAAGAGCAAGAGACCCATGAAGAACAACAACAACAACAACAACAGGAGGCTGAACCACTGGCAGCCTCCAATGGAAGCGCTTTCTCTCGTTCTGATGGTGGGCGTCTTCCTACCCCTGACGACACACCTCCGAATATCGATCTTGGAAGCGATAACGCACGGAAGTCTACGGGTGCGTCTCACAACTCAGCTAGGTCTGCTTCTTCCAGGGGTTCATCGTTGAGGAATTCGTCGCCTGTGGCAGTAACTCAAGCTCAGGTGCCACCGACGAAAACTACTGAGGCTGATGATGGAGTCGTTGATAAGCCCATTGAAGTTGCTGGTCAAATTACAAACGAAGCCGTTGTTGAAGTAGAAGAGCTAGCCGACGACGAGGATGACCCTATCATGGATTCGACTATTATGGTTGAGCCTGATGACCATTCCGATGTGGATAAACAGCCCTTGGAAGAGGCCATCGTGGAAAACCTAGTCGAAGAGCGACATGATGAGGCTGAAGAAATTCCTGAAATTGTCGTGCCTCAGCAATCTCGTTTATCTTTAGAAGCCGAAACGCAACAGCCAGAAGTAACGCCACTGAACCAACTTACATCACCAGTTCAAGAACCTCAATCGTTGCCTGACGTTGCGTCAGAGAGGGTCAGACGCCCGACATTGTCTCCGATAGTTAGGGCAGGGCGTGCTCTGCAGAGCGTGACATCGGACCCTCCTACACCAGAAGCCCGCGACCACCATTTGCGAAGCCCTTTCAGGCGATCCTCTTCTAGAGAATTAGGGTCACGGGTCCCTCAGTTCAACCGACGGACAAGCGCAAGTCCTGGCAAGTCCCATACTGTCACTGAAACTGCGCAGGTTCCCAAAGGTGATGAAACCTATGAAGATCCGTTTGGAACAAGCAGCAGACATACAGGTCAAGCCAGCTTTATGGAAGCTCTTGAGAGAAGGAGTGCTGGTTCCTCGCCACGCCATCGACGAACAATGTCACGCGAATCTGCAGCAAGCTCTACGCATTTCCAGGCCCCAAGTGAAGGCGGAATGAGTTGGGTCGACAGAGAAGGCCCTATCAGCGACAACCTTAGAGGAGATGTACCCCTGGAGGTTTTTGCACGATCAACAGCCAGACCTCCAGAGAGCTTACCTATATCTCATGTCCAATTGGACGGGACAGTGGATGATGCAGATGAGACTGAGGATGCTGGTGATGATATGGATTTGTGGGAGTTTGAGGCACAAAGATCTAGTCCTCATGCCGTACGTCAGCCTTCCCAAGCGAGAAAACCTGAATCGCCTATCCACAGACGAAGCAATCTGCCAAGTCCTTGGCGGAGACAGGCTCACAGAGGAATGCAACGGCCTCCAAGTGTTGAGCAACAGAAAAGGAATGGACCCGAAGAGAATGAGCAACACCTAGATGAAGATGACGCTCCTCAACCTGATGCCATGGAGGTTGCGCAAGACGAGCCATCCCAAGCAGAGGAGTATTCCCTTCTTACACAAAAGGAAGCTCCGCAAGAATCCAACAAGGCCCCCGCCACCACAAAAGCAAATCGTTTTGATCTCTCGAGTTTCTTCTCTTCTCCAGCAGCAATCCCAGGAATGTTGGCTGATAAGCTCTCCCCTCTTAAGATGTCCGTCTTTGGAGCGCGACCCAGTGAGACCGAGCCTGAGCACATGGAGACTGACCGCACACTACCAACCAGTTCCATGTTTCCACAGTTACCACAACAGGAGCTTGTACCTCGAGGCCAGCCAAGGGTAGGCTTCTTCTCTCCTATACGCGCTGCCCAGCCCCCAGCGAGGCGAGAGCCGTCCGAAGAACCAGAAAACGACGATGAATCTCGATCTGATTCAAGGTCCAACAGGTCATCGCATGATCGACAGGCCAAGATATCTTCAAGAGAAGAAGAGCGCGAGGCCACTATGGAGGAAATGTCCGAGCAGCATACACAGAGCGAACAGCAAGAAGAGCCAGACGAGGAGGGAACAGAGATACTTGAAGAAGAAGAAGCCCAACCATCGGAACCATTGCCTTCAGTACCACAGAAGATGAACTTTAGTCCGCAGCGAAGAAAGCCAAATCAGTCTTTCTTCAAGGCTTCAACTCAGGCTGCCGCCCCTGAACTTGCCCCTATCCCCAGTAGTAGCGCAACCACTCCACCAAGGATGCAGCTCTCTCATGCCGATATTCAAAAGTGGCAGCAGCAGACATCCAATGCGAGTGAAGGTTCACCTGTGCGACCTCCAGCTCGCCCTCTTCTCCGGCCATTACCCCCCAAGAATGCTTCTCCTACCAAGTCAAGTCTTCGCTCGCCGCTTAAACCACATACTCCTGGCCGTGTGGTCGAATTTACCAGCAGTGTCCTCTCTCCCATCGAGCAAGCTAAGGTCCGACACCAGCGTCGACTATCCAACTCCTCAGCAGCATCTCAATCAAGCACAGGCGCACAGCGTCTTGTAGGACCACCACAACAAACTGCCAATAAGGAGAACAATACCATACCCCAAATCCCTATATCCAATCAGAGACAACCAATAAAGCAAAGCCACCCTGAGCTCCTATCCCAGACGGTCTGGACACGAAAACATTGGCTATTCTTGGATGACCTTCTTCAGCAGCGACGTCAGGGCCCCTTTAGGCTTCATTTTGAACGATATTCGGATCAATATCTCGGAAAGACCGTCGCAAGTCAAGGCGAGTTCATGACGCTGGAGCGGTGGCACTTGGACTGCGTCGATGCGTTCAAAGCCCAGGTTGGCGGCTGGGATGAGGGTGCACTAGCCAAGAGATTATTCGCCCTAATTCTGGGTGAACAGAAGAGGAGCCGAGGAGCTGATAAACCAGCGCGAGTTATGTTTCACTGAACGACATGAAAGAAATCCCCTTTTATACAATGTTTGATTTTTGCATCAACTTACGAATATGGCATAGTTAGCATTCGATGAGGCGTTCTGATTCATGAGTTGGTTGTTGCTGTTTGGAGATACCAGATACCACTTGTTCTATCCTTCATGCTTTCATTGTATATGATCACATACCCCTGTCTTGCAGCGCAGACTGTTTGGAGCATCAGCACCTATATAGTTTTGATTCCTTAGATTCAGACATAGTTGTGCAAACACATGAACAAATGCAAGCGTTGCTCATTATAGATGAGTCTGCTCCCTCTTGAAACCCTGGTCTAAAAGCGCGTGATATATTACATACAAAAACTGTCCCATCTATTCCAGCATGGAAGCTTGGTTTGTGTACAATACATCCACCACACTGCTCAGCTTCTCGATGGTGGCCAGGGCCGCATCATACGACTCGTCTCGGTGAGTCTCGTCAAAGATGATGAGACAGCCAGCGCCCTGGTCCAAAACACCAATAATAACCTTATCCAAGATCATCTGTGACAGTTTTCGCTCGACCTGCTGAGTATCGAGGCCCACCATCTTGGCAATGTGGTCGATTTCAACGCGTGAGAAAGGCTCGATGACTTTGATGAGGTTCTGCTCCAGCATCGCATCGTACAGACGGCGAAGGTGGTTGCGGATAAAAGCGTCGCTACCGAGCTCATATCGGTAAGAAGAAAGTGCGCGTTCATACTCCTCTAGTGATCGATTCGAGTGGGCGCGAGCAATGGCCTTCATGGCCTCTAAGTTCTTGCCAGCGTACTTAAGGGCTTGTTTGGAAGTCATGAGATTGTTGACATCGTCAACAAGGTTGAGCATAATCTTGCAAAGAAGCATGTACTGGAGAGCAGCCTGGGCTCGGGTGCCCTCATCTTGGGAGTGGTAGCCATCGAGGGCTTCAATGAAGTAAGAGAAAGCGGTGTTGAAGTCCTTGTCCTCCGCATGAAGCATACCGCTCTGCATATCGAGGTTGGCCTGTAGCATTGGAGGGGTATATACGCTGGCGGCGCTTGTTCGTGCACTGGTGAGAGCAGCACGGGACTTGGGGATGTTGCCAAGGGCATGGTAAACTCTCGACTCGAGGAGCTGAACTTCAACGAGTCGGAGCTTGTCGTCAAGACGCTTGAGCTCGCGAAGGAGGTTGTTGATGAGACCAAGGGCTTCGTAATAGGATTGCTTCGCCATCTGGAGAGTGACAAGGCGGACCTCGAGGTCCTGTCGCTGAAAAGCGCGGCGCTCTGCAGTAGCCCATTCTATGCAGTCTTTGGTGACGGAGATTTCGATGTCGGTACTATCGGGGATTTCCTTGATGAGGTCGAGTAGTTGGCGGACTACGTCACCATGTTAGCTAGCTGTGACACTTTGGCGCAACATTGTATGGTGTCGAGAACATACCGAGCTTTGCTGACTTGGCCTTGGCGAAGGAAGAGAAAACCGTCCTGCTCTCCTTGACCAAGTTCACCAACTCTTGGGTATTCCTATCGTATTTGTTAGCGGGGCACAGGAAGAGCGGTCTTGAAGTAGTGCGCACTTCTCGTCTCGGTACAACTCTCCCAAACTGATCAGAGCAGTCTCATACTCGCGTGTAGCAGCATCAGATGTGGTGCTGGGAGCCTTGGAAATGATATCCTTGTAGATGGCCTCAGCCTTTCGAGGGTCAGACTTGGCGAGCTTCTGCGCTTCCTGAACCCTCGCCGATTCGGCCGCCGCCATTGTGAAGGATACGTTGACGTGGTCTATTGAAGATGATCGTGAGTGCTAGAAGTTGCGCTATCGTGGCGGAAAGGAGACGTTGGAAAGTTGAATAGTGGTCGTCGTTATGTTGAAGTTGTTTAGTTAGAGGTAGATTGAAGCATTAGCATAGCAAGCAGCTACCTAACCTTAGCCTCTAGGTTGCCAGAGCACGACGTAGGCCACTAAAAGTGTGGGTCCTAGAGCCTCTAGCAAACATCAATGATACAACGGCGGGTTTTCATTGATCCGCCTAGAACGGTCCAGTACGTACCCTTGGATGTGGCCTTTTGCCCTGCGATTGCCCGCCGCTGAATGGAAGCTTCCCGTCCCCGGAAGAGAAGCCGGTGCGACCCTTCTAAAGCGAATCAATCATGCCGACAGCTAAAATTTCAGTCCTAACTCGGAGCCTCCAAACTTCCTGATACCTACCCACCATACCTTTAGCCACTCACTGTACACTTACTTAAGTGCATCAACCTCTTCCCATTGACTTCACCTCGTCATACTCTCTCTTCCTGTTAAAGTTATAATTAATTCCTCATATCCGCATACCTCACAATGTTCCGCCAGGCCATTGCTACCTCATCCCGCGCTCTACGTGCTTCTGCCATGGTCGCCGTCCCCCGACCTTTCATTCAGTCGCAATTCCAGGCTGCACCCGCCTTTGCTTTCAGATCCGTCCAGCCCGCCGTGTCGAGATGGTACAGTGACGCCAAGGAGACCGAGGCTAAGCCTGCTGAAGAAGCGAAAACGGAGGAGAAGCCCGCCGAGGGCGAGAAAGAGAGCGATCCCCTCGCTGAGCTTAAGAAGGAGCTTGAGACCAAGGAGAACGAGGTGAAGGACTGGAAGGTTTGCGATCATTAGAAGGCCCAATTCTGTATGGAGACGCTGACTCTTTTGTAGGATAAGTGCTTGCGCACCATCGCCGATTTCCGTAACCTCCAGGAGCGTACCGCACGTGAGGTAAAGTCCGCAAAGGATTTTGCCATCCAAAAGTTCGCCAAGGATCTCGTCGATAGCGTCGATAACCTCGATCGCGCCCTCGGAATGGTTCCCAAGGATAAGCTCAACGCTCCAGACCGACCTGAAGGTCTTGAGGATCTCGCCAACCTGTATGAGGGTCTCAAAATGACTGAGGATATCCTCATGAACACCCTCAAGAAGCACGGCCTCGAGCGACTTAACCCCGAAGGCGAGAAGTTCAATCCCAACGAGCAGGAGGCTACTTTCATGACCCCCCAGCCTGATAAGGAGGACGGCACTGTTTTCTTCGTTCAACAGAAGGGCTTCAAGCTTAATGGCCGGGTGCTGCGCGCCGCCAAAGTCGGTGTTGTCAAGAACAAATAAGCACGTTGCTCCTTTATAATGACGGAGACCTGTGTTTCATGACATCTCCATACTCAATCGCATGTTGCGTGTATTTTTAGACGAGGTTACCGGTTGGCGTTGGCTCTTATGTATAATGCTCCCCTCATGATGGTCATTTCAGCTTGTATGATGGTTACAAATGCTTGGAAAGGAGAAAAGTTATAAAAGAGTTGGGACATTTGTACATAAAAAACAAGACGTACATGTATAACAGCGGAGGCAAATGGGCGGTCTACTTGATTTAAGAGGGTCTTTTCATGTCACGACCCATGCCGTCCAGAGGTAGAAATGAATACCTAAGCTGGTCACTCAGCTATGACGATGAAACAAGTGAAGGAAACTTTGTCAAATGATGTATAATATTATTCTAGATGATGAAGAAACCAAGACAGATGGAATTCTGAACCGAAATTGTCAGCTTGAACCGACCGAGGGCTTATTTTCAGAGTTTCAAGTTGTAAGATTCACGATACTAAACTTATCTAAGGCTGTTCCAGGAATTCTGTCACTTAGAATTGACGTCTCACGTTTTCCTTCACGCCCTCGATGACTAAGTTAATAAAGGTACATAGGTAGCTTGCATCGCATCTATCAAGGCATCAATAGTCTACAATCCATGACAGCAATAAAGTCATTTTTAGTTGTAAAATTCCATTCCAACAATCCTATCAACTCTGTGCAGTCACGCCAAAACACTAACAAAAGGAAGGCCATCAAAACACCTGGCACCTCAACTCTGCCTGGTGCTAATGGTAGGATACATATAAAAACAGCCTGCAACTCTGGTTGCTCCCCTATCTCATAAATCACTTTCAAGAAAAACAAATGCGCGCGCTTCCTCCCATGCCATGCCATACTCTCAGTCCCGAACTATATGCCCCTATGCCTCGGAGATACATCTCATATGTAGGTGAACGCCTGCGATGTCCTCTCTTTGGGCCTGTTTGCCTACCACGAGTGAGTTCTTACCAGTGTTAAAACAGCAATGAAGGTAAAGAAATAACGTAAATGTGAATCGTTATAAAAAACAATGTTCATGCGATGGTCATTACAACTCTTTTAATGCTGGCCCATCGAGCTGCCTTTTCTTTATGTGCCCCTTCTGGCCTCCCCTCCCCAGGAGAAGATGACAAGAGAGGCTTGCAAGACAATGATGAGTAGGAAAGTTCCTCAATCCAAGAAAACAATCTTTCATCCATCTCTGGCCGTGAGCGCCTTTAGAGGATTGGACACCTTCTCTTCTTCCTCTTAATCTGTCCCACCCCAGGTGTTGATGACTTGCCCTCCTTGGAAGAGCCTGAGGCTGCTGCTGCCTCGATGGTTTTCCGGTCATTGGCGACGACAGTGTTGATTGCCTGCTCAAAAATCTCGTCGACGCCTGACATTTCCTTACTACTGCACTCCATGTACTGGGCGTTCATCTTCTTGGCAACGGCCATGCCCTGCTCTGTAGTGACGGGAGTAAGTCCTTGTGTCTTGAGCATATCAATGCAGGTCTTTTTGTAGCGAAGATCTGACTTGAGACCAACAAGGACTAGAGGAGTGTATGGGCAGAAGTGTAGAACCTCGGGGTACCACTACAGAAGGACGATTAGCATATAGTGCGATATGGGAGGGGTATGATCATACCTTATCAAGAACGTTGTCGAGCGAGTTCGGACAGTCAATGGCGAAGCATACAAAGATCAAGTCGGTCTCAGGGTATGAGAGCGGTCGGAGACGGTCATATTCCTCTTGGCCGGCTGTATCCCACAATGCAAGTTCCACAGTCTTACCAGTGGCTGAGTGGATAGGATAGGTGATGTAGTTTTCAAAGACAGTGGGCACATATTTCTGCGATTGTTAGTGTCGACATACGCAGAGCAGCTGCGGAGAGTCGCCTACCTCTGGGAAGTAACCTTGGCTGTAGCTAATAAGCAAGCAAGTCTTGCCGCAACCACCATCACCGACAACAACAATCTTCTTGGAAAAGGTGGGCGCTTCTGTGACGTGAGTCGCTGCCGACTCGCGGCCCGTCGACGAGCTCATAGTGGTGCTGACGGTACCCTCACTGGAGCGGGTGCGCTGTTGACGTCGGATCTGCTCGTTGGTATCAAAGTACGAAGTGCGGTACTGATGCGATAATGCCATGCTTGAGCGCAAGGCTGTGGTGTAGGGTCGGGAGAGTGGGCTCAAGCGCGAGTTTATTTGAGGATTGCTTGGCCTTTGATAGAGATCGCCTTGAAAATGCGCTTGTGAGGAATGCAGCAAGTCGGCTGTCTAGTGCTCGTGATGATGCGGGGTGGAAGAGAGACAAAGGCAATCGAGCGTTTAATACGATGGAGTAAACGGGGAGAAGAGTGATGTAGAGGAGGACGAGCGAGATAAAGGCGAAGAGGAAACCGGTTTGTGACCTGAATTGAGGTAAGATGTTTGGGGCTAAAAGGTTCCTTTGAAAGATGTTGTCTTGTCTTGTCTTTTTTGCTTGCGTTGATTAGATTTTGAGTTGTTTGTTTGCTGCAAGTTTAAACTTACTCGCTTCAAGTTCGAAGGGTGGAAGGACTATGGGGAGTCAAGTCTCAAGTGTGGCTTTGTTGCACCACCAAGTTACCCGAGTAAACATGTTGACAGGGCAACTGCTATCTTTATCCGGGGGTTACTTCATGCATCGGAGCTGAAAATGACGGAGATGATTGGTCCGTGCACGTGCTTGCTCACCAAGAGAGAAAATTTCCCAACCCAAACCATTCTCGTTTCTTTATTCACGACTGGCCCTAGCGCATTGCTCAATCTCCAAACAGTCAGCCTATTTCTTCCAATCTTCTCAACAAACTGCTCTCTCTCTCTCTCTCTCTCTCTTCCTTCCTTCCTTCTTTCTTTTCTTTTTCTTTTGTAAAGTTCTCTCTATTCAAGCACAGCAAAGGATATTAAGTCATGGATGTTCAAGCCCCTAGCAAATACATCACTCTCGTTTCTGGCGATGGCTTCGAGTTTGTCGTTTTACGTGATGCTGCTCTTGTCAGTCCAATCATCAAAGGCATGCTCGATCTGAGAAGTCAGTTTTCTGAAGCAAAAGAGGCCCGCTGTGTCTTC
The DNA here is from genome assembly GCA_002980515.1 of Fusarium burgessii. Taxonomy (NCBI): domain Eukaryota; kingdom Fungi; phylum Ascomycota; class Sordariomycetes; order Hypocreales; family Nectriaceae; genus Fusarium; species Fusarium burgessii. The sequence goes on from PVQA01000393.1 coordinate 21,078, forward strand.
CAAGAGATGAGGTAGGTGGATATCATTGACATGCTATCAGCTTTAGATGGCCTGCTCTGTGGATTGATGACACTTCATCGTGCTTTCCAGACAGAACAACTGAGATTTTTTTTTTTCAGTTGGGCTAAATGACTACTCACTACACTTGACCTGACCACACGCACACCAAGCCTGATCTTGCTTTGTCTCTGCTGAAGCATCTCAACCCTGGAAGAGCTAGACGCTGATAATGATTCTATCAACAGCGCCATGGTTCTTGACAAGGTTGTCGAATACTTCCACTACTGGTACCGCTACCGCAACAGCGAGGATGTTCCCGACATGGAGATCCCGGTCGAGCTCTGCCTCGAGCTGTTAGCCGCGGCAGATTACCTGGGCCTGGACCAGTATGCAGCCCAGCCATGCATTGCTACAAATGAGTGCTTCGATACTAATCTCATCCAGGGCGAATATGGGCATGAAATGAGAAAACGGTGCGAGACCTTTGCCCACTCTCGACAAGAAAAATCAGACCACACTTGCAATATTTCATGACGGCGTTTTGGAGTTGGAATGGGAGGGTTTCAGCTGGTCTTCACGCAGACAGCTCTCTCAAGGCCCGTCACTTATCTTTGTTATTACGATTAATGGTAATGAACTTGCACTAGAAGCGGTTGATACATGTCGAACCACAATATGATGTAGTTTTGCGATCCCAATGTCAACACATTCAAACGTGACTTGACACCATTTCAGCATATGCGTTCTTCCCTTCACTCCTCCGTGGGTCGAACGTCTATTAGAAATGGAAGATTAAAGTAACCCTCTCACTCTGCGTGACTCAGTTGACACATTGAGCTTTCGCTTTTTCTGAAGGGCAACATTTATATCGTAAACTTGTTTTATGTGTGACGCTTGAACAATATAAATATCATCAGTCGTTCATCCACTCTAGGAACCTCTCCATTGAAAGGCAAGGAGGACTAGCCCTTCGCATCTAAGACTCATCCAGCTAGATCAATATGGCATGAGAGGCAAGGGTATTTGACTCATGATCAAGCTTTGCCACTCAACAGCCATTGCTTTAAGCAAAGGCTTGACCTTAATTCACGAACTCACCAAGATAGACTGGGTATCCTTGTGCTTGGTGGCCCTCTCAGCACAACTCAGTATGGTGGAGATCGACCACAATTCGCGGCAAGCCACACCTTAAACTGGAATGAAATGACCTCTAAGCCTTAAATTTATGTGGTAACCGTTTGTCCCATCTAATTATTTGAGTCATCGTTTTAGGCAGAGAAGCGTGGGAATAGGCGATCCAGTACTTTGTGCTATTACTGTAAGCCGTCGCTTCTCCTTGCCCATAAAGGAAAGCAGCTTCTGTTTGTGAACCCACTCAGCCTCAACTTTCCATCTACAACTACAATTTCACGACAATTCGCCAAATGACTTCAAACACATTTGAGACGCAGGGCGTCCGAGTTGCAGTTGAGGGATGCGTGAGTCTTTTCAATTGCCAAAGCAGTTGACCTTGTATTAACAATAAAAGGGCCACGGCACGTTGGATGCAATCTACGCCTCTGTTGAAGAGTCTTGTAAGCAACGTGGTTGGGATGGTGTCGACATTCTCATCATTGGCGGCGATTTTCAGGTAATTTATTTATTTCACATAGAGCTTCAACGTCTGTTTTATGAGCTGTGCTTACATTGCATTGCAGTCTGTTCGAAATGCTGCAGATTTGAGCATCATGTCTTGCCCTGTCAAGTACCGCCGCCTAGGAGACTTTCCAAAGTACTATTCTGGCGAACAGACAGCACCCTATTTGACTATATTCATTGCTGGAAACCACGAAGCCAGCTCACATCTGTGGGAGCTCTACTATGGCGGATGGGTAGCACCCAATATTTACTACATGGGTGCTGCCAATATCTTGCGATTTGGCCCACTACGCATCGCTGGATTGTCTGGCATTTGGAAGGGGTTTGACTACCGCAAGCCGCACCATGAGAGGCTTCCGTTCAGCGGTGATGACGTCAAGTCGTGGTATCACATTCGAGAATTCGATGTTCGAAAAATGCTTCAAGTACGGACTCAGGTGGACATTGGCCTTAGCCATGACTGGCCACGTGCTGTTGAGTGGCATGGTGACAATGCAGAACTCTTCAGAAAGAAGCCTTTCTTCAAACAGGAGTCTATGGAAGGTACCCTTGGTAATGTGGCAGCCGAGTATGTCATGGACCGTCTCCGACCACCTTACTGGTTTTCAGCTCACATGCACGTCAAGTTCGCTGCGGTCAAGGTATACAAAGACACCGAATATGCGGTTGAAGAGAGCAAAGGAGACCCCAACCCTGCGACTGCGACTGCGCCTACTGCAGATCCAGCCACCGAGACCAACCCCGACGAAATAGATTTGGATATGGATGACGACGATGATGATGATGATGAGAGATCCAAAGATGAACCTATTCCAGAAGCCAAGAAAAGCGAGGCTGAGACGAAGGAAGCTCCAGAAGCGACAAACGAAGTATCGGATGAGCTGAGGGCACAGCTTCCTGCATCTTTTGCACGCCCCCAACCTAAGAAGACACCGGGACAACCTGTACCACCTGGGATCACGAACAAGGAGGTTCGGTTCCTTGCTCTCGACAAGTGCGAAAGACATAGACACTATCTACAACTGTGCGAGATTCAACCTTTCAAGCCAGAGACAAGTTCCGAGTACCCTCCAGCACAGGAGTCGCCCCGCTGGCATTTGAAATATGACCCGGAGTGGCTTGCAATCACTCGCGTTTTCCATGATGCCTTGGTCGTTGGTGACCGAAATGCGCAAACACCCCCAGATCTTGGCGAAGAGCATTATCTACCCCTCATCGAGAAAGAGAGGGAATGGGTTGAAGAAAACATGATCAAGGCCGGAAAGCTAGATGTGCCTCACAACTTTGAGATCACAGCGCCGCCCCATGTTCCCGGTACTCCTGAGATCGTCAACGAGCAACCAGACGAGTACACCAATCCTCAGACTGCGGCGTTCTGTAAACTCATGGGGCTTGCCAATATTTGGGGTGCTAGCGAAGTGGAAAGAAGACAACGGAAAGCACAAGGGCCACCTAAAACGGATCAACGATTCACGGGTGGAAGAGGTTCCGATCGTGGTAGACATCGTGGGGGCGGTAGAGGACGCGGAAGGGGGCAAGGGAGAGGTCGTGGGGGAAGATGGTGATGGAATTAAGACGCAGTAAAAGGACAGGTTCATAAAATTGAAGAATTTAGAGTACACCCATCATTAAATCCTTCATGGGAAGCCGAGCAGGGCATGGGGATATGTATATAACTTTCTACGAATGAGCCTACATATTTGCTTCAATAGCGCCGCCAGTGACAACGTATGTATGCTTCAAAGGATTCAGATCCAGTTCAAATTCTAGCAGTTCCTGTTCCCAAAAGTCGCAAAAAATACTATCAAGGTTCGAGTCGCTGCTAGAGGCGTAAATTCAATCAATAAATGCACGGGCTCCAGCAAGCTTTCCTTAACGTTGATTCATGGTGGGGGTTGATGGCATTGACCAGGCTCCGTAGCAACCAAACCAATCAGGAAATAGAGTAAACAGTGCCAGGGCCCTCCCTACGCCATCAATAACGTACAACCCAACCTATTGCACTTTCCCTACCAACCTCAACAACAAGGTTCAGCCGCAAACCTTTTACCGAAATAATACACAAAACACCATCCTAGCAGTTGCAGTTCCGCAATATCGCATCTAATTATCCACACGAAAGATCAGAAGTATCTGTCTCATTTTACAGTCTTGTTTGTCTCCTCTCCTCAAGGTACCCCATCCCATGATTGATTGCCCCGCTAACCGCTGGAATGCAATAGCATCGCAACTCGACCTTTGAAACCTCGTCGACATCGCCGCTCACAATGGCTCAAGCATTCTTAACTACCGTGTTAGTCTCTCTACACTATCCTCAATTATAGCAATCATGGACTCCCCGTGTTCGTCGCCGCACACCCCCAGCATGTTTCGATACCTGAGCCCGAAGTCGCTCTTGACGATGCATCAGTTGGAATCGACCATTATACCTGTCTCGTTATCGGGGGAACCTTTGATGTTTGTGGATGAATTGACACTTGCTGACCCGGGAACTTTGGTGAATAGTAACCAGCGGACGAGAAACCAGTTTCGCCCGCGCGTGGGCAAGGGCGGTTCGGCCAGTTATCAGTTGCGACAATATGCTGAGGTGACGCTTGGCGGTGGCAGTTTGCGCAAGGTCGTCAAGCTTCCAGAAGGAGAGGATGAAAATGAATGGTTGGCCGTCAACAGTGAGTTTACCAAAGTTGGTCCTTCTGAGGAGACGTGGCTGATTGATGGCTATTAGTGGTGGATTTCTATAATCAGATCAACCTTCTTTACGGTGCCATTACCGAGTTCTGCTCACCGCAGTCATGCCCTGAGATGAAAGCCACCGACGAGTGAGTGTTTCTGAACCAAGAGACCTCAGTGGGCTGACAGAACTAGGTTCGAGTATTTGTGGCAAGACAATGAGAACTACAAGCGCCCAACCAAGATGCCTGCACCTGCATACATTGAACAGCTTATGTCATGGGTGCAGGCGAACATCGACAATGAACAAGTCCTGCCCAGCAAGATTGGTACGCATCAAATCATTCCATAGTCTCAAGATCCTGCGCTAATAGTTATCAGGTGTCCCCTTTCCCAAATCATTCCCTGCGCTGGTTCGTCAGATCTTCAAGCGCATGTACCGTGTCTATGCGCACATCTACTGCCACCATTACCCAGTTATCCGTGAGCTTGGTCTTGAGCCGCATCTAAACACAAGCTTCAAGCAGTATGTGCTGTTCGTTGACGAGCACAGCTTGGCGAGTGGTAGGGATTACTGGGGTCCTCTGGGTGATCTGGTGGACAGCATGCTCAAGAGCGACTAGGAGAAATTCGAGAGTTAGGGAACTGGTACAGGTACTGAAGCTTAGCAATTGGGAGTTTTGGGCGTTTGGGGAAAGGTTTTAGAGTGTAAGAAGCTGTTTGGCTGTATGATCATGATTGGAAGGGAGCAGGTTGTTAGTCGTTCCGTGCGATTGGGGTTTTCGCACTATAATAACTTGTATGTGCGTTAAGAGAGATGAGTCCTGAACAAAACAAAAACTTTCTTAGGATTTCATGAACCAATTAATCTTGCTGATAGAGTCTTCTGAAAAGCCAAGAGTTGTAGATATTGTGATATTGATATTGAGTTATGTAATCAGAAAGTGGATGCCTTGACGGGCGTAAGGCATCAAGCGCCCGAAAATTGCCGAGACCCCAGTCTAGCAACAACCTCCAAGTTAATCGAAGCCGAACATCAACCATCACACCCGCCCGCCATCGACTTTGGCTTCCTTCTTCTTCTCATCTCCCTCCCTCTCGTCAGAAGCCGCCGTCATGTTCTCGCGACAGGTTCTCCGTGCCGCCCGAGTCGCCGCTCCTCAGCGAGCCCTCGCCCTCCGAGCCGTCCCCGTCCGATCCTTCGCTGCCGCTGCCTCGACCGAAGTCAAGCCCCCGATTTCCGTCTTTGGTGTTGATGGCACCTATGCTACTGCTCTGGTAATAACACACCACCTACAATGAGGCAGATTATACCTCGAGCCTTTCATGTGCCAATTGGTTTCGTGGGCCAATTGCACTCCCCTCATCATGGCACAAAAACCTCAATTGGAATCGCGTCGTCGCTGACACGCAATTTTTTCTTTTGCGTCAATTTAGTACACTGCCGCCGTTAAGACCTCGAGTGTCGACTCCGCTGCCGATGCCCTGAACAAGCTCGGCGCTCTCATCGAGAAGGACCCCAAGCTCGCCGCTATCCTGTCCGCCCCTACCCTCACCGAGGCCGACAAGAAGGCCATTGTCCAGGAGCTTGAGAAGCAGATCAACGCCAAGGACGAGACCGTCAAGAACTTCCTCGCCACCCTCGCCGAGAACAACCGGCTTGGACTCATCCCTGGTGTTGTTGAGAAGTTCTCATCCATCATCTCTGCCGCCCGTGGTGAGGTTGAACTCACTGTTACCAGCGCTCAGGTACGTTTGGGAATATAGAAAATGGACATGGATTGGAAGTGGGAGCTACGTCACAACAAGCCAACTCGGATACGACAATGGTGGATGGATATGAGGATGATATAGGACTTTGCAAAAAGGAAAGTGGACTGACTTTGTTATCTAGCCTCTTGACAAGCGAACCCTCAACCGATTGGAGACTGCTGTCTCCAAGTCCGCCTACGTCGGCCAAGGCCAGAAGCTCAAGGTTACCAACGAGGTATGTCTGATTATACCAGACTTCACGACTCAATTCCTAACACCACAACCTTAGGTTAACCCCGAGATTGTCGGTGGACTCGTCGTCGAGATTGGCGACCGAACTATCGACCTCAGCGTCTCTTCCCGCATCGCCAAGATGAACAAGCTCCTCACGGACTCTCTGTAAAACCACCATAGTATACAAACTCTATTTAGTGTCTCCTTTGCCTCGTCTCGTGGGATCCGTCACCACGCAAAACTAGCTCGAAGCGGGTGCCCGCCAGCCTTTGGGGCTTGTCTTCCACCTATTTCTTTTTGAATCCCCCGAACCCAATCGCTGTTGTATCCTGGGGCTAGGGGAGAAGAAAGGGGAGACTGTCGATGGAAAGAATAGTGTAAGAGGGCGTGAACAGGGCGTGCAATAAATGCAGTTCCCCAATTGAATCTTTCGTTCCGGCGTGATGACTTACAGCTTATCTGTATCTTTACACAAACGATGATGAGTTTGCTTGACTTCGTATTTACGAGTTCTCACAAGATGAAAATTTCACTCAAAATAAATGACTTGAGTTTAGCCTTCTGATACTCTCACAACAATTACTTTGAGTTCATGATGCCATTAGATTTTTATCACAGATCAAACGATATAAGAGAATGTACTCTACTGTATCACGACTACTTGGATTGCTGAATGATATGTCTAAGCCCATCAACTCAGGACACCTTTCTACTCTAGAACACGGCACAATTGACGAGTTCTTGCTTTTGAAAACGCCCGATTACTTATTTCCTCCTCTTGACAGCGCCAATCTTTCCCTTCATACAGTAACCATGCAAGCCCCCTATGCCTTGGTCTCAAACTCATCATCATGTTCATAGTTGCCCTGTTTGTCATCATCCTTGTATCTCTCAAGCTGTTCAGAAACGTAGCTGTGCATATGGGAATCAGCTTCGGAACGCTCCCTGGCTCGATCCGGATCATCGTGATAGATGGAGTTAGTCACAGATCGAGTATCGTCGTCAAAGTCACTGCGAGCACCGATCGAGCGAGCTGTAGACGACCGTCTGATGCGAGGCATGCCTGAGTGAGGAACACCCGTCTCAACACTTCGATGGAAAATATCGTCAAAGTAATGACCCATCGCAATTGAAGGTGTGCGAGGAGTGTGAGGGAGGCGGCAGTTGACACTATAACTGTTAGCAAATATGTTAATCGAACCGCTGATTCTTGTAAAGCATACCCAGTATCATGGATCATACGAGCAATGAGTCCAGTCCATCCACACTGGTGGGTCGCTCCCAAACCACGGCCATTATCACCATCAAAGAACTCGTGGAACCAAAGATAGTCCTTCCAGTGCTCGTCGAAGTCAAGGCGATCATCACCGCCGTTGATGCTGCGTCTTCCGTCATCGGTACGGGCGAAAAGATGCTGCAAGCGGTGCTGAATTTCTTCAGATACCTTGCCCAGATGCATATAGTCGCCACTACCAGTGGGGCACTCGACCTGGAAATCCGGTCCGTAGAAGAGGAAGAACCGCTGTAGGGATTCTACAAGCAAGAAGTTGACGCAAAGCCAGATAGGGCCTCTCCAGTTACTGTTGCCGCCAAACAGACCACTATCTGAGTCACCCGGCACGTATCCAACACAGAACTTCTGTCCATTGACATCCATGGAGAATGGGTTTTCCTTATGATACTTGGAGAGGGAGCGAATGCCATGGTCACTGAAGAACTCATCTTCGTCGAGCATGCGCTTGAGGATCTTCTCCAATCGGTCTTTGCTCACGATGGACAACAGAATACGGTTGCCCTTACCTCGCTTTCGGATACTGGCCATGTTTCTCTCAGCCAGATCGCATCGGTTTTCGATAAACCAGTCAACTCTCTTCTTGAAAGAAGGAAGTCTGTTGATCAACTCTGGTTCCAGAGTGATGGTCGCGTAAAGAGGGATCAGGCCCACAAGGGATCGCACAGGCAGCTGCTGGATCCAGGGGCCGCCCCAAGAGATGGCATCATAGTAGAAGCCGTCCTCCTCGTTCCAAAGAGACTTTTCGTCCTTGTGGCCGGTTCTGAAGGTCATCGCATCACTAATGAAGATGAAGTGCTCGAAGAACTTGGATGCAATATCCTCGTAAATTCGACGATGCTTGGCCAGCTCAAGAGCGATGTTGAGCATGGAAAGACAGTAGAACGCCATCCATCCAGTACTGTCGGCCTGCTCTAGGACACCTCCTGTGGGCAGAGGCTCAGAACGGTTGAACAAGCCAATGTTGTCGAGACCCAAGAAACCTCCTTCGAAAACGTTCTTTCCGTCAGCATCCTTGCGATTCACCCACCAAGTGAAGTTGAGCAGTAGCTTCTGGAATACACGCTCCAGGAAATCCAAGTCCTGGCGACCATACATCTTGCGCTCAATCTTGAACGTTCTGAAAGTCGCCCAGGCATGAACTGGGGGATTCACGTCACCAAAGTTCCATTCATATCTGAAGAAATGTTAATCTACAATATTCGATTTTTGTAGCAGGAAAAAAAATACTCACGCTGGCAGCTGTCCGTTGGGGTGACAATACCACTCTCGAGTGAACAAGTCAAGTTGTTTCTTGGCAAAGTCAGGGTCAATCATCGCCAACGGGATGCAGTGAAAGGCACTATCCCAAGCAGCAAAGAAAGGATACTCCCATGAATCGGGCATGGATAGAATGTCGTCGCAGTGCATATGTTTCCAAGCAGAGTTTCTGATGTTCTTGCGGGAAGCTGGGGGAGGTGGCATAGTAGGATCACCATTCGCCCAGTGGTCCCAGATGAAGTGGTAATGTTGCTTGGTCCACATCATGCCAGAGAACGCTTGTCGCTGAATATTGCGCAAGTCATCTGCCATGGGAAGAGGACTAAGTCTGTAGTAGAACTCATCTGCCTCCTCCTTGCGGCTCTCAATAACATCGTCGAAGTCTTCTTCGTCGAGATAGTTATCGTCTCTCCTGGTAAAGCGGAATCGAACGACTACATCATAAATTAGCCACGACTTTTTACTTCATAGACTCGAGGGCACTTACCAGCACATTCCCCAGGGTTAACACCGCCATCTTCATTAAAGTTAAACCACGCAGCACATTTCGTGCCAGTCTTGGCAGGGTTGACAGCATCCTTCTCTCCGTCGACAATGTAGCGGTGAAAAGCATCCTTGACATAAGGCTGCTTGTTCTTTTGGTCGTAGAGTGCCTTGAAGTTGGTATCGTTTTCAGTGAACATGAATTCGGGCATCACATCATCACCACTAGAGCCAACACCAGGTGAAGGAGAGCACAAGAAGTGTCGCTCTCCCAAGCTCCAGTGGTTGGACTTGGCCACATTTTCGTCGACGTATTTGATGGAAGGCTTCTTCTCCTCTGGCTCTCGACCCCAGCTCCAGGTGTTGCGAAACCAAACCTGGGGGATGATGTGGAGAGGTGCAGGGTCAGGACCTCGGTTCCAGGCAGTGACTCGAAAGAGTATCTCATCGGGGTCATCGGTTTCTTTCGCCGTCTCAATGAAGATGTCCCAGTACCTGTCTTCGTCAAAGACGCCGGTATCGGTGATCTGGTATTCCTTATCTTCCTTTCCTCGTCGGGCGTTTTCGTCAATTAGATCTTTGTAAGGAAACTTTTTCTGTGGATATTTGTAAAGGAATTTCATGTACGAGTGCTATCATGACCGGTCAGCTTGAGGTGAGATTAAGAAGTTGGGCGATTTACAGTCTAATAAAAGATGTTAGCAGTCAATAGAATATAGCAGTATAGAAGTGTGACTTACAGGAGTATTGTCGACGTGGAAGTGAGCTTCTTTTACGCTTTCGCCATGGTTGCCCTGGGGATTTGAGAGACCAAAGAGACGTTCCTTGAGAAAGTCACTGCGGAAATGTTAGAAACCATGGCGCATGTTTCACAGTATCAATTGACTAACTCTTCCTCGTTCCAGAAGCTGAAGCCAATGTTCTGGTAGCCGTGAGTGTCGCAGACACCGGCGATACCATCTTCGCCCCAACGAAATGCGCGCGATCGAGCGTGGTCGTGAGGGAAGTCTGACGTAACACTTGTTAGTGCCGGGGATGGAATGCGCCATTAAAAAAAAAGTCACTTACGACTCCAGGCGTCTCCGTCATGACTATAATCCTCTCGGACTTTGTGGCGGTTAGCAATTGACTTATCATGACTAGTCCTGGTCGACCAATGTCAGAATCACATGCCTGTAGCCCATTGTCTCTCAGCGACATAAGGACCCCATTTCTTCCAGTACTTGGTGCGATCGCGATCCTCTTTAAGGCGTCTTTCTTCCTCAGTGAGGTATTCGTGACCGTCATGAACAACCATGGCTTAGAATCAAGCTCAACGAGAGCTCAACGAGGGGGGGAAGCACGGGCGACGATCGACGAGGGGTAGCAACGGCTTGCCTTGGTGGGGGAGGATGAGGTCAATTGGAGCGTGTGGGGAAGCAGACAGGGGAAGAATAACAGAGTAAAAGATAAAAGGCGATGATGACCTGAAGCTTGAAGACTATAGGTGAGTCTCCTCTGGTGAGGAGATGATAAAGAGAAGGGGAGGAAGAGGAAGAGGAGGTGAGAGATCTGGAGAAAAGAGACGGAGTCAGAAAAACAGCTCTCAACGTTAGCTGCCTTAGTCTACACCTTGCCAAAAAAGCGATACAGAACAGGCACACGGGATCGACGATGGTGGGTAGGATCAAGAACGATAGTCTCGGTTGTGCCTGAGGCTTGGACTAGTTTGGCTGTAGGTATGAATTATTATCTGTTGTGGCTTCCTCTTGTCTTGCTGGCGTTGATTTTTTGTTCCTGGCTTTACTGATAGGTAGGATAACACATGACACAGGGTTGTTAGCGAGTTCAACGAGGATCAGTGACCAACCGATTGTATCAGCGGCCGCTGCATATCCTCCGCTGTTCTATAAACACATATCATTGTCTCTGAATGGGTACTAGACCTAGCAGCTCTTGCAGCAGTGACATTGAGCACTACGGTTAGCAACAGTCAGCTACGGCTAGACATGGACATGGCTCTTCCACTCCACCAAGAACACCATCATCGGCCATCACTCGGCGGGCTTACAGTGTTGGATAAGGGCATTGAGGTCGCCAATTCCCTTCCAATGCCCTGTCAACAACAGAAACACTTCGTCCACTGCGTTCCCCAAATATTCTTGTCATGTTACACACAATCTCACTTATACGAGAGTCATGAAGCGTTCACTACAGAGACAGCTTTTGCATGCCGGTGAATCATGGCGTATGCATGGTGGCGTTTCATAGCACCTAATCCGCAACGCTAAAAAGTTTACTGAAGTTTTTTAATGCGGTAATGACGTATTTCTTAGTGGGAAAAAAAGTTGAGCGCCGTTGTCAGAATCAAGGTTCTGGACCATGCCGCCTCATTAAATGTGAATATGAGAAGTACTATTTTTGGTACTCTCGAGTCAAGAAAAATCCATAAAATCCATAAAATCCACAAAATCAAGAGATACCAATTGATTGTGGGTAGAGTTTTTTCGGTTTACCCAGCTGGGGAAATCTTGGCTGGGGAAGGTCAGGATTCTCTCTTGTCTTATCCTTGTCTTCTCCAACCCTGTGCCCCATACATACGTGTTGCCCAACTGCAGATGCGAAATATCGGAGGTCTGTTCCCTGCAACAGCGAGATATGAGTATGGAGAACAGCGGCATTCCTACACCTAAATAATTGTTGGTATACAGTTTATCTTTCTACTTAGGCCCTGTAAGTAAGAGAAGTCAGCGTTGAGGGCCATTTCAGTAGCAATTGTTTGCTCCCTTTGAGAAATGTGCTATGAAATTGATTTACTTACTCTCCTGATGTTATAGAAATCTATCTCGTGGAGATGCCACAAGCTCTAGCTATCGATCAGCGAAGGCATGCTACATCCGAGATCCTAGACTTATAGAGATAAGTATTGATCCGAAATAATACTGAGTACTCGTAAAACTCAAGTCCATATGAGTGTATTTACCTCAGTGTTTCGTTTTACCGCTTTGTGTTACGAATATCCTACATCAAGAATTCCAAGGACACAGCAACTATATTCTATAGATAGTCCTCGAGGTATCAGAAGACTTAGGGCCTAAAATTAGGAGATAAAAATAAACTAATTAAAAAGCTTCCTAAGTTTATCCTAAACCTACCTGTGATAAAAACACTTAGGATCGAGGTCTTAAGTTTTCTGCTACCCCCTAGACAGTGCAAACAATAAAGCACATAAAGGTGAACTAGTGAGTTTACAAATAAAAGGCCAGGTACCATATGAAGTGAAGGTGTCAAGAGGGTTAATCATCTCAGACTCTGTGTTGTTAGACACCACACTAGACTGAAGCCACACATTGAGCCTCACTGGCATATACAGTGGAACTAATAGATTCTGAATCGAGTTCCTATTCCCGGTGATAGCTACAATCACATGAAAGAACTCAATCTCAGAGACAACAAAGTCTCGAGGCTCCAGGGTAGACATTCCACTAACGCGATCCTCCATGATCCCCTGCTAGGGGCTGAAGCAATCAACTCATGATAACTTATCCGAAAATCCCGATCCTAGTTAGACCTCACGCCACAGTAAATTGCAATAGTCTTGTGGTAAACATGCCGAGTCAGCTGTGCCGTTATGGACGACACAACGCCTGTTCCTGAAAACGATGTTGAGCCACCTATGTCGCGAGGGAAGTCATTGGACCAGGACCACCCCTGTGGCATCTAAAAGCTCACTCGTCCCCGACATGAAAAAGCTGCCCTGCTTCAAGACGCCAAGCTGTGCCAACCTTGTACCAACGTAGCCAACCTACGCCTCGCCTCAACAAGCCTCATCCCCATCGTCAGTTGCCTGCTCCGCCACCACAGGCTTCGTGGCTGTCTTGTCAATTCGTCGTCACCTTCGTTTATTTGCCGGCGATCCCTTTTCCCTATCAATTATACAAGCCAATTCTCAATTATACCATTTTTCATAAGCTTTGTTCGAACTCCGAATTCCGTTTCATACCGCCTAAAGTTATCATCTGAATTAAGCTAGCGACACTGCTTCGATAACACGTTCACTATTCCATCCGACTTTTTTCTTCTTCGATTTTTTTTTCTTCAACTTAAACCCCAAAACACACAACAAAATGTCTGACGCTATATCGTCATTTCTCCGGAGAGTAATTCTCGAATCTCCCCCTGGAGAATGGGCTATGCGTCAGCTTCGCGAGCTTCTCATTGGCGCCCTTAAGCAAGGTCCTATCCCCCAACATGTATCCTTTGAAATGGATGGCAACCGACGTTATGCACGAAACCACAGAATGGAGACCGTAGAGGGTCATCACCGAGGATTCGAGGCGCTGGCTAGGGTATGATGTCTGCAATTCGGCCATTGCGCGATGGCTAACTTGCAATATCTAGATTATGGAAATCTGCTATAAATCCGGAGTTAAGGTCGTGACCGTATACGCCTTCAGCATTGAGAACTTCAATCGACCCAAATATGAGGTCGAAGGTTTGATGGAGCTGGCTAAGATCAAACTGGAACAATTGACCAAGTATGGCCATATCCTTGACCGATACGGTGCCCGTGTGCGCGTCTTGGGCCAGCGCGAGATGATTCGAAGCGATGTTCTTGAAGTAGTTGACAAGGCTGTCGCGAGAACCAAGCACAACAACAAGTCAGTCCATTCTATCGAAAGTGCGACTCCATTGCTAACGCGTATATAGGGCCGTTCTGAACATTTGCTTCCCATATACCTCGCGAGCCGAGATCACATCCGCCGTGAAATCAACAGTCCAAGAATTCCTCGCTCCGACACCTCCTCGAAGCACACCCTTCTCCCCATCTCGAATTCGACAGAAGATCCTTTCGCGCCAGCTGGATGGTCGCGAAGGACTACCCACAATCCCCGATGTCCTCCCTGAAGAGGTGGAACCATTAGATGGCGAGGATGCCAAGAAGGACAGCGATGGAGACTCTTCATCTCCTACACTGCAGCCTGATTCTCCTCCCCCTCGTCTCCGCGTAAGAAACAGCGCTGCTAGTCTTTCAGGCTTACCGAACCCCGAAACAATCACAGTTGAGACCCTGGACAAGCACATGTACACTGCAAACGACCCGCCCCTAGACATCTTTGTGCGAACCAGTGGGGTGGAACGTCTTAGCGATTTCATGCTATGGCAGTGCCATCAGGACACACAAATCTTCTTCATTGACACTCTGTGGCCCGATTTCGATCTCAAGGACTTCATCTGGATCTTGCTGGAGTGGCAATGGAGGCAAAAGCAGAAGGATCGCGAAGAGGCGGTGGTTCGGCCTTCTTCTGTTACAGCGTGATTTGATTCTGACGGCAGTGATACCCTGATTAAAGTAGAAAGTCCAAATAGCTCTTGATCATGATGAGTAGTCTTTTGGTGGTTTAGAAAGGTGTGTGAAATTTGAAGGATTATCTAGTGTTAGATTCGCTCTGGTTAGTGAGCGATAGACTTTGACACGCTTATAAAACCATAATCTTGGGTTGTATCAAATAAGCTTGTTTGCGTTGGGCTACATTGGTTGGAACTCCTAGCTCTTTCCAACAATCAGGGCCGTTAATGGATGTAAGGTTATGACGAAATGTCTCGATATCGATACCCCACGCGGTGTATAGCATTCCACCGTGATCCGTATCTGCTTAAACCACCTGAAGATTGAACTTTAGATTCAAACATATAATACAAATAGGAAAAGAAGGGAAATGTATCGTCATGAAATTTGACGTAATGCTAGACTAATCTGGTCAAAAGTCAACATTGATTCAGTCGCATGTGCCCTTTTCGATAAGAATCCTCCGTCATCGGGGGGTTGGTTTCTCCGGGTCCAGTGCGGGTAACGTCCGTGGGTCGCTGTAGGCTTTGGGGGCACAGCGTGTACAGTGGACGCCGCGGGATTCGCAGCGCTGAATCTCCAAAACCGAATGGGAGTGGAAGACAGCCATCCCAACTCAAACCTATCCCATCCCGCTTTCGTTTCTGCTACTACGCGTGCTCTCTTTTCTCCCCTCCTCATTATACACAGATTCTTCTCACCACTTATGGCATCAGAGCGCAAAATGACCTAGCCTTTTGTTTTCTATCTGGTCTATTTCAACTGTTACGTGCCTATTTACTTCCCACACACATCATACCTTTCTCTTGATTCAAACTTTCTACCGCCAGCTTCGTCCCGCCGTTTAATCTCGAACTGATCGACCGAGTCGCCTCAATCCTCGCTACACTTTCGAGTTTTCCATCATGAAGTCGGCCAAGGCGCCCGCGGCGGAGAACTCGTCGCACCGCCGGTCGCAGCCCGTCCGTCAGACTCGTACGAACCCTCCGCGAAGCATCGCGAACTTGGGTCGTTCTGGTGCTGGTAGAGACTTGATCGGTGGTTCTGAGCAGCCCATCGATATTTTCCCTGCGATCACGCACTTTGCCGATGCCATTACTGCGCTCCCAAAAGAACTTGTTCGACACTTCACACTTCTCAAGGAGGTTGATGCCAAACTTTTCACTCCCGAAGATCAACTCTTCCGCCTCGTCGAAGCTGCCACCAATGCTCCCATTTCCGAGGCACGTCCGAACAACGAGGCACCCAGCGCCATTGCTCCTGGCTCGGCGCCTATGAGTGCGCAGAATAGCTCAAGTGGCATTGCTTTTAACAACAGCATTCAAAGCATACCGTCAGTCGATGAATCGAACAGGGACGTTGTTTTCGACCCTTCCAATCTTCCTCGCCGCCACCTCTTTCGACAGACAGCGCTCAAAATTCAAGAAATGCTCGTATCGCTCGAAGAAAAGAATCACGTTATTTCAACAGCCAACGAAGCACTTCAAGCCCAGCTCACTCGAATCGAAGACGTCTGGCCTCATCTAGAGGGCGAATTTAGTGACGAGGCCAAATGGGGAAGTACCACACATTGGGCATACCCTGAAAATCGCTTCTCCAAGGCATCGCACGTCGATCGAACACGGCGCGATGGTGCCGCAGCCATCTCTGCTGCAGCGCAGGCCCTTGCTGACGAGGCAGCCGCTAGAAGCGATGCTCGCAAGCAGGCCGTACAAGCAAAGAAGAATTCGAGAAACCCCAACAATAATCATAATCATGCTAATGCCCATAACCACGATTCGGAAGGGGACGACCATGATGGCAAACACAAGCCTGAAGCTCCAAAGAAGACAACCAAGTCGCGGAAGACAGCTACAGAAACTGCCAATGTTGGATTGGGCATTTCTACGGCTGCGAATAATAACAATGGCAATCCGCCCCAGAAGCGACGCAAAGTCGAGAAGACGACTAACGGTGCCGCGGCGACGACAGAACGTGCAATGAGTTCAGTTTTCGGAAACGCTGCACCAAAGGCAAAAACAACAAGTCCCAGGGCAACTCCCGCACCAGAGGCTCCCAAGAAGAGGAAAGCCCTTCCTTCAGGAAGCGGCCAGTCTAAGAAGAGGTATGTGCCGCAATCTGTGGAAGATGTTTCCACGAATAGTCTACTAACATGATGTTTTATAGCAGGAACGGCGTAACTGGTATATCCAATTCGGTTAACTTGTCGCCCGTTATTACCGAGCTTCCTGAGCCGAAGCTACCTCCTGTTCGCGCATCCCCAGTACCGGTTCCTACGCCAAACCCGGCTCCTACTCGTTCGCGACAGAACTCAATACAGACTGCGAATACGGATAGCAACAAGGCACGGCCGACATCATCGGCTTCTAATAAGCCCAATGGCAATACAGCTATCACGCCAGTCACGGCACCTCCAGCGGCGAGCTCGCTTCGCAACGGCGCGGAACCAAAGACTCCTAAGGAGACGAGTGTACCGATCAAGACCGAAAATCCTAAGAAGGAAGCCGAGAAAACAGATACTCCATCTGCTCCGCCAGCTCCTGCTGCTAATACCACTACTCCCGCTACTACGGCAAGTAGCAAGAAAGACGTAAAAAAGCCCGACGAGAATGACCGTAAAAGCGAATCGCTACCGCCAGCTCCACAGACTTCCACAGTCACAACAAAAAGTGGGCGAGCAAGTAAACCATCAACACCAGCATTGGCAACATTCCAAGAAGCAACACAGCCCCGAGCACGCTCATCGAGGAACACCGATGGCACTAGTACTGGAAAGAAGAATCAGAAGAAAGCTGGACCTACCATTCATGCAGCTGTTGCTGCTCAACTGGCAGAGGAAGATACGAACAGCAGCATGCAGGGTGACGAAGATGATGGTGATATTGACGCAGACGAGCCAACATACTGTTATTGTAATGGGGTTTCTTACGGCGAGATGGTAGCTTGCGATGCTGATGAGTGTCCTCGCGAGTGGTTCCATTTGGAGTGTGTTGGATTGAAAGTAGCACCGACATCAAAAGGTGAGTTATTAGCAGAAAGGAGTGGATTATTGACGAACTAAACGCTAACTGGGTATAGCAAAATGGTATTGCGAAGACTGCAAGGAACGCCTCAAGATGGGAGGTAAAAAGTCCAATGGCCGATAGAGGCCGGGCAACATTCGTGAGACACGAGTCACGGGATAGTCAAAACGGCCTCATTTTGAAATTGACGATTAGTTCTGAAACGAATTGCACTGCCCATAGACCGAAAGGGCTTATGTATACGACAGGCACACATACGGCGTTTCCTTTGTTTCTCGGGATGGTAGTGGATGGCGGTCATACAGCACCCTTTTTTGTTTCTGGTGTTCTCAATTGGCTGAGGGTGGTTTGTTGAACCGAGGGTTAGGTTTTCATGTTCTGATCTGGGAGTTAGCAAATACTGTATCAGGGATGGATTGATTGTCCAGGTGTCATTCTCAGTTCTATAGAAAGCGTTATGGTGTAGCAGGCGAAGGTGTGAATATGGATGGAGAACCAGGGGCAAAATGCGGGGGAGTTTGATGGGTGTGCATTGCATTACATTGCATTGGCCTCCCTGGACGGAACGAATACACCGTTGGATTTGACCAATCGAAGCGCTTGCTTGAAATCTGTTAGTGATGACTGAATGAGGAGAAGTGAAGAGAGGAGAGAAATGTCACGATGTTTGAACTGGAGCTGATGGTGCTGCGATTACAGCCACCCCAGTCGAGCTTGACACCACGGTTCAAGGGTGGTCTAGCCACGGTCACGAGGTTCACAATGCAGACCGCTAAGAGCAAAATGTTAGGTAATTGATTTTCTGAGCCGCTTGAGTGCAAGGGTAGCTTGAGAAGGCATTGACCAGCGGCAGAAGCGACAAGGGGAGCATCTTTCTTCTGGTCGTTGTGAGGCTTGCAAGTGCTCCTAGTCCACAGTAGCGAGGCTAGGACCTGCAACTTGTTGAGGAGCAATCAACTAAACTATGTCAGGAAAGTAAGGAGAGGAAAGAGAGAAGAGAAAGTGTTTAGAAAGAGCTCAACGATGTCACACGAAGGTGGAGGTTCCGGAGGTTCGGAATTTGAAAGGGGGTTGGTTAGAGACAACCTAAGTCAAGTGATGCGTTGGAAAAGTGATGGAAAATGACAAATTTAGGTCATGACGTTAAGGAAAATCCGGGGTAAATCTGTCCTTCTCAGTGGTCGATGCTTTTTTTTCTGTCTCTTTCTCTCATTCTTCGGTGATAGGTTCCGGGGTGCGGGTACGCGGCGCTTATAAAGTTGTAAGTGTCCTCGTGGCGCTCCGGGTCCGCTGGCTCGGAGGAGATCACATTATGGCATCCTCATGATAGGATATTGGTAATAAGCAACAAATCTGGAAAGTTTTGACGACGATGCCGAAACCCAATCATGACTTGGAGTACCTGCAACGATGTTGCACAATCCGTTGCGCAATGATGCTATTGTGAACCCCTTTCCTGAATGATCACGATCTCGGTTGGTATTCAACAGTTATTCAGGGGCCGGAGTCTGGAGTGCATGTTGATGAGGCGGTGTCTACCCCGTGTCATCTGGAGAAACAGCCGACATAGCTTAATTACACGATATTCCGGGGACGAGCTGAGCAATCTCATCTAAGCTAGACACTATGAGGCACGTGCAATTGCTGAATCGCATGTTGCTAGGATGCTAGTCGTACTATGGAATATCATATGGTCAGTGTAGTTCAGGAACGTGGTATGTTTCTTGGCTGTCTGTGCTTGATATTGGGGGGTGGGGGGCTATTCAAGGCTGTTGATATTGAGATGAGGTTTCGGGAGATGAGAGCGAGTAGAGTCATGATACTACAATATTAGCGTAATTGGTGCTAGTTACGACTGACAATAGAACCCTGGCTGACTTTCTCTTGTCCCTCGGCGGCTGGAGTCGGTGTTGTTCTCCGTAGTCGGTCTCGGCCTGGCCTGTTTAAGCTCCAGTTGGCGTGGACTAGTGCCGGAGGAAACGGGGTGCTGGTAACGACGATGTCCACTAGAGAGCGTAATGTTTACTTGAAAAGAACCCTTCTAGAGGATCTGAAATCTGGGGGCCGGCATCTTTGCCGGTTCTCGAAGGAAGGTATCTTTTTTATTATTATTTTTCCTTTTTTTTTTTTTTTGACATATCACACAGTAGCGTTATTCTGATTTCTCTCAGACTGTCGTCTCTCGCGGCTACTGTACCTGTAGGCAGTTCACTATTAGGGCGGCGTTGAAGAATTGGGGGTGGTAATAAGCCGGCCGTGCAAAGAAGGGTAAGGTATTTTGAGGCAAAGATACTTTTTTTCGTACCGAGGAGCGCGCAGTGCCTCAAACTCTGCTGTTTTAAGACTGCCCTTGTGACCTGAGTGGCCATTGTACGCCATGCTGATGATTTTTTTATATTTTTATATTTTTA